>BRYA01000337.1:28888-69747 GCA_030267965.1 Triparma columacea
CCCACCAACCCCCTCTCTCCCCCCCCCCCCCGCCTTCTTCTTCTTCTTCCCCCCCTCAACATCCACCCTGGCCTCCATCTTGACGCACAACTCGAACACCTCCTTCCTCTCCTTGCACCCAGGACTGTCCAGGAAACGTGTTATTTTGTCCCTTGCAAGCATCTGGATGATTTCCTCCACACACCCTTCAAAAATGTCTTTCCCATACACCCCCCCCTCCATCCCCTCCTTCACCTTCTGGACCATCTTCTGAGGCAAGTTCACCTGTTCATCACCCCCCTCCTTGACAAATCTTTCCCAGATCTCTTTGGCCTTCTCCTCGTTTGCCCCATCCCACCCCTCCACCTCCTTCAGAAAGTTCCAGCTCTCCATGGCGTACTCCTTCTTCAAAAACTTGACGAACAAATCGCTCATCGTCGTATCCTTTATGACCCTCTCCACCGCATCCTTCAGCCTCATCCTGCCCACCCCTCCCACCACATCGCCCTTGAAGCTCCTCTCTTTTGCCCACTCTCCCCCCAGCATGGTGGGGTCATCTAAATCACCTCCGTACTTGGAGAACAAACTACCAACCAGGTCTTTCAGGTTGTCGGTCGACAGGTCGTAGTCGGAAATGATTCCCATTCCGTTTGTGAACTTCTCTCCCTTCCTCAAGCTGGTGACTCTGGCGAGGAGCATATCCTTTCTGCTGAACTGCTGCCCTGAATTCGGTGACTTGCTCTCGTTGCTGGAGCTGGACAAAGGTCGGGGCAAAGGAGGAGGTGGCGGTACGCTGCTGTCGCGCTTCATCGGCGGAGGGCCAGGAATGGCGGCACCTGATGCCGTTTTGCCAACTTCTCCCAAACCAGGAGCTCGCCCCTCTCCCACGTCAGGGGAAGGTGGCGGAGGAACAACGTCGTCCTCTCCCCCCCTCACTTTCCCTTCCTCCCCGAAACCCTCAATTTCTCCCATGACTTCATCACCTTCCCCTAACCTCTTGCTGCTTATCCTCGTTTCGAAGACAACCTCCTCCTCGACCCCATCCAGCATGTCATAATCATCATCCCCGTCGCCATTCGCATCACTTAAACAAACGTAGCAAGAGCTCGGGCTGGTACCCCTCCCTACCATGCTCCCCAAGATGCTCATGCTGCCCCCCCCGCTACCTACAAAGAAGCTACTGTTGCTCCCCTTGCTGTACCACGCCGGTCCCTTGTGAATGCTGAGATCCCCTCCGTGTTCTCCCGCCTGGTCATACAGCTGCTTGTTGTAAGCAAGGTTGTGGCATCGCCTCCGTACCACCTGCTTGACAATTTTTTCTCCAGCGTCTCCGACCCCCAGGGCGTTCACCTCGCTCCTCCACGCATACCCCCCGCTAGCGTCCCTTATCACGACAACGCTCTCCGTCTTCCTCGGGCACACACTTACCAGGACCTGGTCCAGGATGCTTATCCAAACAGTTCTTCCCTCTTCCCCCCCCTTTTCTTCCTCCTCCTCGATTTCATGCTTCGTTATATCGACTAAATCAGCCGACCTCCCCGACCCCCCGAAGCTCACCAGATTGAGCACATGGGTCAGTGTGTCCTCCGCGGCGTCGCTGATATCCGTAAAGACGGGAATAATGATTTCCCGACCCTTCTCTTGCATGTCGTTCATGTCCATCTTGAGCTGCATCAGCATCCTCGGCATCTTATTACTGCCGTCTTCCCACTCGCCGTCCACTCCCTTGCCAGTTTCGAATTTACCCATGACACCAGCTTCAAGGACGTCAAAGAACTTGTAGCAAACTGTTAAATCCTTGAGGAAAAGTGATGGGTTGAGCATGATCCACGCCTCGATGCACTCTATGGCTCTGACGATCCTAGCCGACTGGCTCTTCTTCAGAACCTTGTCCACCGCAACCTCGACTACTCCATTGCCTTGGATCTTCCCGAGCGCTTCCTGAGCCTTGGAGTAAACAGTTCGCAGCATCTGCCAGGTTGAACCGCACAGGTTCGTCATGAGCGAAGAGTAGAAGAACTCGACAGACGCAGCGCTGAGCAGGGCGCTAAGGTTAAGGAGGCAATCTAAGCTCGCGAAGGCCATGTTGTCGTTAGGGCTGTTGCACCATTCACACAGAGTCAAGACCCAGTGTCGCACGTTCTCCTCCTCCCCCTCCTTCATGTCACTGAGCACGTTCACCATTAGAAGAAACAGCCCCGTTGCGCACAACCTCAGCCACTCGTGGTCTTCCTCGCTTTGGTTTGACGCAAACTTAATGTAAATGTCCCCTACCCTTAGTTTCAAGTCCTTGAGCGGATTCCCCCCCTCCCCCTTGATGTCCCCGAACTTGTCGATCAGTGTTGTTATGCAACACAGGCTGCTCATCACGCTCATCTTTGTTTGAGCCCCCAGAAGGACGTTGCCCCCGCTCTTGTCCCTCAGCAAACCCTCAATAACGGCGATGTAGTCTTCAACAAGCGAGCAGACCCCAGGAACCTCGCTCAAGAAGACGTCCCCCATCATCCTCAGAATAACGACCAAGGTCCCGCTGCTCTCGACCTCGAAGGCCTCTTTCACTCTGATCAGAATTTCCCCCTCAAGCTCTTCCCCAAGATTTCCAAACGTCCTCGTGACCATGATCCTCATGAGGGACTCAAGCGCGATACTCCTCCCCTCCCGGAACCCCTTCCCCTTGCAGTCAGTAGCTGCAAAGAGCCAGGGACCCAACGTCTTCATGATCGTGGCTGGACTTATGCGCACCAGCGGCGAGGCTAAGTCAAACTCCTCTTTCTTGGCCCTCTCCTTGCTCATATTTCTTTGCTCCAAGCCACCTCCTCTTTTCGGGGGCGCCTTGTAGTGCCTCTCGGGAACGACAGCCTCGTTCACCCAAACCCTCACAGCATCTGCAATAGCCCTGCTAGCCAGCGTGTGTAGCTTGCAGTCAAGAACGCTAAACACCTCCGGTCCTATCATGTGTAGGTGCCTGTTCAATATCTTGAAGCACTCTGCTGCGCACGAGCATTTCAGCCAGTTGCCCCCTCCTGTCAGCCACTTGCTGTTCTTCTTTGCCGCCTCGACCGACCTTCCACTCCCCTCCCCGAGCGCCAAATGGTAGATTAACATTTTGGTCAAGCAAAGAAGCAGCTCCCTCCACTCCATGACGATCACCTTGGGAATGCCCCCCCCACCCTCTTTGTCATTGATGATCCACTCTCGCACTTTCGTCATGGCTCCGTCATCACTCTGTCGGGCAGCAGTCTTAAAAAGGGCCCTTATCAACCTTGTCATGTATTCCAGCCCCAGCTGGTCTGTGCTCGCCCTTACGCTCGTTAGGACATTCAGCAACAGCCTCTGGAAGTCCATTCCTCTTTCAACGCCACCGTCTGATCGAAGAAGCCCCTTCTCAATGGGCGCCTCGAACAAATGTAGGATGCCCTCCATAACGGCATGATACTCTTCATGGTCTTGGTGTTTGCCCATGGTCAGCAGAAGCTTCGAGACGTGGGACGCAAACAGCACGCAGGTGGACACCATATTCTTAGCCAAGGGCTTAGGGGTGTTCCAGGACCCGCTCTCCAGCTTGTTATAAAATTCAACCGTCCTAAAGGCCAAACCCAGCCTGACATTGTTCTCTTCACTGGTGCTTTGGTACACAAAGCGTTCCGACAAGGAGTCTTCAATGATAGCCCCGAGATCCCCGGACCATATGATATCCAACGCAGCTCCTCCACTGTCAACCAACTCGTTGAGCCACCTCTCCAAGACAAGTTGCACGCAAACCGGACACTCCACCCTCTCGTTGCCGAACTTTGGCGGCTCTCCACCTCCGGCCAGCAAACTTGCCACAGGAAAGAACGCCGACAAGATGCTGTGGGCCAGAATATGGTTCCAGAACGCGAAGCTGAGGTTTTCATCCTGTTTGCCCCCGATGGAGTCACTCCTCCTAGACTTTCTCTCGCCTTCGTCGAAGCAAATTTTTGACGCGAAGCTTAGGAGCCTTTCAAACATCTCAAGGTGGTCGTTGATGGAGAGTGGCATCTCGGCAGCGAGGCACTCGGAGGGTTCATCCCCCCAAGCGGAGAAATGCAAATTCTTGAGAAGCTCGCTCGACTTAGGCAGAATCTTCTTCGGGGTTGGATCCCCAGAGGCCTTGAAGACAATTACGTCTTCGTCCTCCTCAAGAAGAGTTTCGAAGCCGATAAGTATGGTTGACTGAAGGAGCGTGATGTGAGAGTCAAAGTCCGAGTGGTCAGTTATCTTGCCAGTCAGTTCCAGGAGCAGGTCGAGGGCCGGCACACGGATGGAATGCATGTTCCCAGGGTGCAGAAGCTTTGTCATCAGCGATACCATGTCCTCGTTCTTCCAACCCCCAAATGCAATCTGCTCTGAACAGTACGATATAAGGTGGGAAAGGACATGAAAGACGTCCTTCCAGTCATTTACAACGATCTTCTTCTTCAAGCCGAGTTTCGACAATAGGCCCTGGTGCTGCGCCTCCTCGTTCCACCTGCGGATATGATATGGACGGAGAGCAAAGGAGAGGGTGGATTAGTAGAATTAGAAGGGTAGGAGAAAAAAGTAGAGCAGATGCAACCTCGAAGACACATCAACCACCACTCACTCGTCCAATTTCATCTTCTCGTACTGTTCCACGGTTTCGACAACGGTACTGAACACATTGTCCTTGAACCCAACAAAGAAAATCTCTCTCTCCTCTTCTGCTGCAACCTTCGTAAATTCAAGCGCCGTTCTGAGACGTTTTCTCGGCGAAGCGGAAGGATTGAAGAACCGGAGAAGCCTCTTATCCCTCGTCAACGCGACTGCGACGAGCAAACAAGCAAGATGAGGGTTAGTTGGATTGCCCATTTCCATCTTTTCTGGGGTCGACCTAAGGTTCAAGCCACAGAGCCGGTACTCACCAACTTGACCATCATCCAAGGACGGTTTACTACTCTGAGCGCTCTTATTGTCCTGAGAGCTCTTAAAATCCGCCAAATTGGGACGTTTTTTGTCCATAACTGGTGAGAAGGCTGGAAGATATATCGTCCTTTGACCAATGCAGGGGTCGTTAACGCTCACAACTTTTGGGCCAGTCCAAAGCGACGAGGAAAATACACAAAGAAAACCACTGTTGTCAACAACAAACGTCTCTTGGTGCCTCTTGGCCAACAGAAACTTTTCTCGGAAAATGCCCTCGATCGAACCTTCCTTCCAATCCAAATTGTTCCCTCTTCCTCCTCCTCGACGCCGCTAACTTCTTCCTCGACTGGACGATAACGATCTCCCCCCCATCGGGCCCTTCTACATCAGCGCTCAAGGCGAACTCGGCCTCGTTGTCTGAGGAGTTGCACTGTCCTCGGGAAGTCTGGATAAGGGTTTTGAATATTAACCATGTTGAACGGTTTGCGACGGGGGTCCGGGAAGGGGACGAAGAGCATCTCATCTGACTCCGTGGCCTCTGCAGCCTTTGCAAAAATTGCTTTGAATGACTCCCCAGACAAGAGTGGCACCTCTGCCTTGTCCGCCGAGAATTTTTCTTTGTCCCCTGTAAGCCCACCACATTCGGAAAAGAAAATGTCACGGAAAATGAGCTTGTCCCAGTTCGACGCCGGCGTCCAGCAACAACTGAACCAGCTGGACTTCTACACAAATGTCTTGTTAAGGCTTCGCGAGAGCACTGAAGCTTACCTCAAGCAGACAGAGGATATGGTCAAGGGAATTCAAGGCCTTGCTAACTGCATTGGCGTCGGAATGTTGGAGGACGGGGATCTTGACGCGGTCCACGACTTCAATGTTGGTATTGGTCGCATCCAACAGTGCAGGCTTGCTGAGCTCTCCCAGGACATGTCCTCCACCGTTCTCCAGCCCATTCAACAGACAATTAACCTCAACTATAGCTTGGACATGAGGCTGAAGGAGAGGGAAGACATGGCTTTAGACATCGAGAACGCCAAGAGGAAGGGGGAGGAAGTTGCAGAGATGGAGGTGAGAAAAGTGTTAGTGTTTTGGAAGGGGGCGTTTGTCGATGGGCAATATGTATATGTATATATATGCTGCAAACTGACCCAAGTCTCCTCCTTCTCTGTCACTCTACCCAATGTGCAGTCTGAATTTATCAAATTCAACGACATCCTCAAGCTTGAGCTTGCGGAGCACATAGAGGCAAGGAAGATGGTCATGAAGAGAGCATTTGAGTCTGTTCGGAACGGCATGGGTTGCTTTTTTTCCGGGGCATCTCGGTGCGTATCCAAATTTGACGATGCGTTCGGCGACCTTCCAGTGGAGGGGAAGGCTCTATCAGTCGAGGCTGTCGGAATTGTTGAGGATGTCATCTTCGAGGAGAACCTACTCGTGTCCATCGCAGTGGCCCTCGCCGAGTCAGGGATGGAGAGCAAGGAAAATATTAGATTAAGTACGGGCAGTGACGTAAGTGCGGGAATGGGAATCGACGTTAGTAAGAAGAAGTGGGCAGAGATGCGAGGGGACTTCATGACCGGCGGAAGTAACTTGAGCAAAAACATTAGAAGGAGCAGCAGCAAGGTATTGAGCGGGAAGAAAAAAACGAAGAACCGGGGAGATTCGCCGAGGAAGAGTGGAGCTTTTGGGAACTTTTTGTCGACGAAAATCAGGCCAATGGGTTCTTCAAGGTTTTCAACTTCTTCGGCAACAACAAGGGAGGAGCTGACCCGAACATAAGCGCGATAAGTAGCATCGAGGAGGGCGCACTGTCCTCTCCGAGCTCATTAAGGTCAATCGGGAATAGGAGCGCGGGGGATGTGGAGGCTGAGAAGGAGCTGAAGAAGCGCATCCACGCCCTCACGACGGGAGAGAGCTTAGACACCGCTAGTACCCCCACGGGTTACGTGACTAAAGGCGCGCTTACCAAGAGACTAAGCGATAGCTCACTCCTTTCGGAGATATCCTACATCTCTTCAGACACTGAGACGGACAACCTCTTGAATAGGAGGAGCTCGGACTCCAGCACGGCTTCGAAAAATTCGTCGATGGTCATTATAACGAACCTGCTGGCGGACAGTAGCAAGAAAAAAGGAAGAGACACGCTCGACTATGAGGACAAGTTGGGAAGTGCCGTCGATGGCGACTTCATTTTGAGGGCATCGTTGAAGTTCCTTGACGTGCTCGACTTGACCAACTGTAGGGCAGTGTCAAAGACGTTCCACTCCACCTTGACGAAGGACCGCTCGATATGGCAGCGTTGTGTGAGGAGGGGTGGAGTGGCTGCCAATAGAAGAGGCGACTTTTGGCTTTGGATCTTGTACGGTAGCATGGGGTTCGTGCAGCCCCGGAAGGGAGGAGCTTGCGACTACCGAAATCTTAAGGCGAGCCGAAAGTACTGGAATTTACTTAAGGAGGCGACATCTACGTTCGAAATCCTCAATGAGCAGCGCGCGGAGGGAGGGGATGTGCCCAGGAGTCCAATGAAAGGCGGCGAGGGAAGAAAAGGCGGTGCTGACCCCACGACCCCAGTCAAGGGAAAGGGGGGGAGAGCGAACACACCGTCTCCATCTCCCCTGAGGAGGAACATTCTCAGGAAGAAAGTGTCGCTGGGGTTAGTGAGCGAAATCGAGATGGACGTCCAAAGGACGTACAACAACGGTCGCCCGGAAAGGCAGGAAGAAGACGGGAGGGTGAACCGAAGAATATTCGACGACCTACACGTCGACGACGAGGACGACGAGGACGACGAGGACGACGAAGACGAGAGCAACGAATGGGAGAGTTTTACTGGCACAAACAACTCTGGCGATGTTAGCAGTGAGAGCCACGCAAGGGAGCTCGAAATTGTTAATATCGCGATAGAAAAGGTTGTGGTCAACTTGGTGGATGGGGGGGGGGATCGTGGTGGGGGGAGTAGCAACGGCCTGAGCCTAGAGGAGGAGGAGGAATTGAGGCTAACGAAGAACAAGCAGGAAAGGGTTCGGAGAATCCTCTGGGCGTACTGTGCCCATAATCCCAAGGTCGCCTACTGCCAGGGGATGAACATGGTGGTGAGGATGCTGCTGGATGTTTGTTACGACGACGAGGAGAAAGCTTTCTGGATCTTGGTCAGTCTGGTAGAAAACTTTGACTTTGCTGACATGTGGAGGAGAGGTATGAAGCAGCTCGACTTTTGCTTCTACTGCTTGGACGCTATGATCTCGAAGTGGCTCCCAGACCTCGCCGCGTTCTTCGACCGGGAGGGGGTGAAGCTTAATATGTTTTGCAGCAGGTGGTTTGTAACCCTCTTCTGCTGCGACACTGTCGTCGACAGGGCGGTGGTAAGAAAAGTCTGGGATGTATTCATGATGGAGAAGTGGAGCGCCGCATTCGGCCTTAGCATCGGGATCTTATCGATGGTAAAGGAAGAGGTGTTGAAGGCGGACTTCGAGGGGTGCATGAAGACTTTTTCTAACCTCAAGACAGTCTTGGAAGCGAGTCAAGGGGTAAAGGTTTGGGACTCGCTGGAAAAAATTGTGGGAGAGCTCGTGATTGAAGAGGACTTCTTGACAGAGCTGCAGGGCGAGTACTTTCTAGAGAGCGGAGGTGATGGGGGAAGTCGCGATTCGATACTGTACTGACGATAAATTGAAATCAAAGCTATTTGATTGAGAAATAAGAGTTCATTCCTTCTTAAGATTCTTCTCAATATTCTTGTGACGGGTCTGGGGAGTAGATAGTAATTGAAAGGTGTGAAGGGGTAAGTTAAGAGAGAAGTGGTTGTGGCGCTCCTCCTCGCTCCCCCTCTATCCTCTCACCTCCATCAAATACTTAAAGTCCTCCCTGGAAATCTTGCCATTGTTGTCAACGTCAGCCTCCGAGAGCATTTCTGCGACCTGCGAGGGGGGAGGTAAGGGTGGTTAGCGAACAAGTGACAACAACTTCAAAATGAAAACGAAGCACCCCCACAAACCCAACATCACCCTCACCTCCTCCTCGGTTATCTCCTGACCGATGGAACGAATTGCGTCCAGAAGATTCTCCTTCGTAACGTACATCCCATCCCCAATTTCATCAAATGCATCGGTTATCTCCTCAAAGGGCTCAGCCTCTGCCCTTATAGACCTGCACATCAAGTTTGCAAACTCCTCGTAAGCCATGGTCCCAGAACCGGTCGTATCAACCTCACTTATCATATCGCGAATCTCGCTCTCCGAAGAGAACACCCCCATGCTCCTCAGGATGAAACCCAACTGTATTTGGGGAGGGCAGGAAGTGAGAGGAGAGTGAGAACAGGAAGGAGGGACGGTAATAAGAGTAGAGTTTCGAGAGAGTCAAGACCGAGAAGAGCAACGGAGGGACAAACTAAATCCAATATACACAGAAAACCCCCTCCCCTTCCTTCTCACCTCCTTGGCCGAAATAACTTTAACATTTTCATCTCCTGTCCCGGTCGTAATCGCAACCTTATTGAAGATATCCTCCATTTCGGACCTCTGATCGTTTGTTAAGGTTTCCATTTTATTTGTTGGTCGGCAAATACAACTTTGCAGTTTTAAGCAAAAAATAGTTAACTTTTCGACTTTTTTAGCGACTTCCAATTCTCTTTGCAAAGGCCATCATCATTTTGGCTTCAAACGCTTCTATCTTTACAATGCTTAGCCGATTTAGACCCCTAGCCAGGCGTGCGCATAGCACATCTGCATCAATGTCTGCGAAGAACCCTGATGTAAGTGATGACTCTCTAAACCACAAAAGATAGGGCGTGGAAGAATACCGCCGGGCCAATTGCACTTGTGATAAATTCATCTTCAATGGACGATCATCGCCTCTGACAAAACACCAAGAACAACTAATTCACTCACCCTTCCCTTCTTGTACCCCCATAGGGAAGCTACTTTGGAATCCCTGATTTTGATCCGTACCTCTCTCATTCTCAGCGAGATCCTCCCAGATTCCAGCCATTTTCTACCCTTTACGAGTTAGGTCAGATGGCTACAGAGGTACATGGGGACAAGCCCCGCTACGGTGCCCTGCTTCCGTCTGCCACGACGTTTGGCCTTGAGGGGAAGCCTGATGATTCCAACAGACTTTGGGCGTCCTTCAAGAAGTGCGACGAGATGGTCTCGCAGGCTAGGGGCGCCCTAGTCAACATGGGCGTCAAGCCTGGTGATCGTGTGTGTCTGATCTCTCGCAACCACGTCGCTTGGCCCGCTGTGGCTCATGCGTGCTGGAGGTGAGAATGAAAGAGTTGTGTTTTTGGTTCGAAGGAGTACGGCGACAGCGTGTCTGAAGGCACCATGATGTATGCAAACTAACGCATCCACCCCCTCATCCCAACCTTCGCAGTCTTGGGGCTGTCATTGTTCCCATGTACGAGCAGCAGCTTCCCAAGGATTGGCACTACATCCTCAAGAACTCCGGCTCGAAGGTTGTTATCACTTCCAGGGAGAGCATATTCAACACCGTGAAGCCCTGGATTTCGGAATTGGACAACCTCGAGCACGCCATGTGCTTCGATGACGACTTCGACCACTCCTCTGATGACTCCTGGGTGAAGGCCGTCAGCGCCGACTCGGCTGCCGCGGCCCCTGCCGCGATCCCCCCGACTGAAAAAGACATGGGAGTTCTCATGTACACCTCTGGCACAACTGGCAACCCAAAGGGTGTCATGTTGTCGCACGAGAACATTGCCTCCAACACCAGGGGCCTCCTTGAGGGTCCCGCGGAGTCCCTCTCCCAGGACAATGACGTCTCTTTGGCCTTCCTCCCTTGGGCCCACATCTACGGGCAGACCCTAGAGATGCACTGCGGTCACGCAGCCGGCTTCGCCTCTGCCATCGTTGAGGACACCACCCAAGTTGCCGTTGAGCTCCCCCTCGTCCGCCCCACGCTGCTCTTCTCAGTCCCTACCCTCTACAAGAAGATCTACGACGGCCTCAACGCCAAAATACCCACCGAGAGCCCAATCAAGCAGAAGCTTATTAGGGCTGCCCTGGCCTCGGGAGAACTCAAGGCCGAGGCTGACTCTAGGCAGGAGGTGAGAGTGGACAAGAAGTGAAAGAGTATCGCGAGGGGGGGCGAAGCGATGACATCGACACAATATATATGTACTACATTATTTGCTTCATTTTGCTCCTCCACGCCTCTTTGAATTACCTGTCGCATAGTTTCTAACCTACCAACGCAACCCCCTCCGTGACTCGCTTCGCTCGTCTCAAGACCCTCGGCGGGCTTGCCGGGCTCAAGCACTCCATCCTCGACAAAGTCGTCCTTTCAAAAATCCGCGACCGCTTCGGAGGCCGCCTCCGCGCCTCCTTCTCTGGTGGGGCTGCACTAGCCCCCGAAGTCATGAAATTTGTGGACGCCTTGGGCATCCCGGTGAACAACGGATACGGCCTTACTGAGACCTCCCCCGTATGCGCCTCCGCTTTCCTCGGGGAACCCTGGAAGAACGTCCAGGGTGGTTGCGGTGCGCCCCTCCCAGGAACCAGGTGCAGTATCCGTAACGTCAACACTCTCAAGGAGGTTGAGGACGGCGTCGAGGGGGAACTTTGGGTTGCTGGCCCCCACATCATGATGGGCTACTGGCACAACGAGGAGGCAACCGACGAGGTAATCGTCGAGGACGGCGGCATCCGTTGGTTCAGGACTGGAGACCTCGCCACCAAGGTTAAGGGTGACAAGTTCCAGAACCTCGGCATTACCGGAAGGTTGAAGGAGCAGTACAAGCTCGAGAACGGAAAGTACGTCGCCCCTGCCCCGATCGAGGAGCAGCTCTGCCTCAACCCTTACGTTACCCAGTGCATCCTCTACGGTGACAACCAGGTCCACAATGTTTGCCTCATCGTCCCTGACGGCGAAGTTGTCCGCAAGTGGGCCGCCGACGCCGAGACCCCCGAGGCTAAGGCAGCTAGCCAGGCCGTTAAGGAAGCCAAGACCGAGGCGGATCTCATTGCCATTCCTCAGGTTAGGGACCTGCTCCTCGTCGAGACCCAGAAGGCTCTTGCGGGCATCAAGAAGTACGAGATTCCCAAGAACATCGCTCTCGTCGAGGCCTTCACAGCGGACCGCGGGATGCTTACGCCCAAGATGAGCATCAAGAGGCCCGTCGTCCTCAAGGAGTATAAGGACGTCATCGAGGGACTTTACGGACGTGGCCCACTTTCCGACAACTACGTTTTGAACGGAGATGACATTGCACAGGCTGCTTAAAAACATAATAAACGGATTGCGTAGGAACTGTTTCGATTATTTCAACGGCTTCAAAGGCTAGTTAGTAGGCACCCGCTCGAGGAGGCTTCTGCATTTCCTCGGCAACTTTCTGCTGCATGATTATCTTGGCTTGGTCCCTCGCTTGCGCTGTGCCAGAGATCGTAACGATTCTGTCCGTACCTCCCGAGTCAAGCATTGCCTGCCTGTCAGAGATTGAGATCCTGCATCCGGTCCGGGTCCTGATATCTGTGAGGACACAACCCTGGGGCCCAATGATCGCCCCGATGTACTGGTTGGGAACGGAAACCCTTTCAGAATCTTCCCCCTTATCACCTTGCGCGTGGCGTGGTGAGGTGGCGTAGTCACCGCGGCCACCATGCGTCTGTGGGGGATAAGTATGTTGCTGAGGTGGGTATTGCGAACGCGGGGCATTGTAGCTTTGAGATGGCTGCTGGTACGGGGGTTGCTGTTGAGGTGGGGGGTAATGCCCCTGGGGAGGGGGGGGGTAGTGTCCCTGAGGAGGGGGGTAGCGCTCAGAAGGCGCCGAGTTGTATCCTTGGGGAGGGGGGTAGGAGTTTGGGGGAGGGGGGTAGGAGTTTGGGGGAGGAGGGTAGGAGTTTGATGCAGGGGGAGGGGGGGGAGCACCCCTCGAGTGGTAGGATGGCGGTGGTTGCTGGTATTGAGGTCCCTGAGAGTGCTGGGGAGGGTATCTATAGGAATCATACCCGTGCGAGGGAGGGTAGCTCCCACCCCCGCCTTGGGGGGCGCCGTACTGGGGGGGAGGCGGCCCCCTTTGGTCGTGGGTGTCGTAGTGGGGGGGAGGCTGTCTCCTTTGGTCCCACTCGGACCGTCCTTGAGGGGGGGGACCACGCCTATCGTGCAATTCACGCCTATCACGTTGATCACGCTGATCGGGCGGGCCACGCTGATCGGGCGGGCCACGTTGGTCATACTGGTCAGGCCTCCTCTGGGAGCGCGAATCGTGGCCAGGCCCACTAGAGCGTGCGTAACCCTCCGCAAGGATCGGGGGCATGGGGTACAGCGCCCCCTTGTTTTTATAAGCATACTCCTCTCGGTGGGCGTTTTCATTCATATAGTCTAACATAAGGCTGAGGCCGTGCTCGACGTGCTGAATCCTCTCTGTCCACTCTAAGTTCGGCGAGTCGTTCTTGACCTCCATCTTCTTCTCGTAATGCGTGAGGTTGGGGTCATTGTTCACGAATTCCCCCAGCTTGCACCACACGCGGGCCTTCTTCTGAATGACTTGGATGTTCTCGCCCCTATGGCCAATAAGCGCCCTCCCAAACGTTTCCACCAAGGAAATATCTATTCCCATAGAGCGAGGATGGTTGAAAAAATTCTCGGGTTTTAACCTTGGGTTGTGCTCAAAGTCGTAACACTTCATGATTTCATGAAGAGCTTTCTTCAAGCAGTCGCACCGCCCTTCTAAGACTACAACCTGCAACTTGACATCAGGATCAGGAAAGAAGCTCCAGGTGCGTGTTTTGTGGTTTGGATCGGTCGAATTAAACAAAAGCTTAGCACCAGTCTCATTCTGGATCCTTTCCTTGTTCTTCCCTCCCTTCCCAATGGCAGCCCCAACAATCATGGGAGGGAGGCATAGCTTGAAACACAAGGTAGGCTGAGAGTTCTCAACGTAAGGCGTAGCGTGGGTGGCGTTCTTGGCTGGCGGATCGTACCACCAGTTGATTGCAATGTAGATCCCTTCAGCCTCGGTTGGCGCTTGAGCTGAAGCTTCGGCTTGAGCTGGAGCTTCGGCTTGAGCTGGAGCTTCGGCTTGAGCTGGAGCTTCGGCTTGAGCTGGCTGCTCAACCTCGGCCGTCTCAACCTTTGCTTTCTCTTTGACGTCCGCCTCGAACGCCTGCAGGCTCTTAAGCAGGGCGGCCTTGAGCCCTTTGGTTGACAGCCCCCTCTTCGCGCACTCGTCCTTGAGCTCGGCGACCTTCATCTTGGTGAAATCGGGGGCAGGCGAGCCCGCGGCGACAGGGGCTGCTTCAGCGGCAACAGGGGCTGCTTCAGCGGCAATTTTCTTCAGCTGCTCTTCAGCTGTAAGGACAGGGGCTGCTTCAGCGGCAACGGGGGCTAGTGGAGGCTCGAACTCATCGAGCTTACCGTTCCAAATGGCGGGCTTGTACGCGTAGGACGTAATGTCGTAAATGAATCCGGCAGGGATGTAGAGGGCCTGCCCGGGTCCGAGGTCGTAGACCTTTTGCTCGACGCCGACAAAGTCGGGGAAACGAGAGGCCAGAACGGCGATGTCGAGGTTGGGGTCGACGTTGGAGAAGTTGGGCTGAGAGACCTCGAGCTTTGGAGGAGTGTCGTCTGTGTCGGAAGTATAGTCAAAGCCCTTCCCGATGGTCACCTCCTCCTCCTTCTCCTCCTCCTCCTCCTCCTCCTTCCCCCCTTCTTCTTTCTCTTGCCCCTCTAGTTTCTCTCCCCCCCCCTCCTGCTCCTCCTCCGGGACAAAGTCCCCCTCCCCCTCCTCCCCCTCGTCCTCCCTCATATAGCAGCGGCCCTTGTCCTTGGGGTCGATGACCCTGACCCTCTTGTACCCCCTCATTACGAGAATTACGCGGTCGCGGGTGTCGTAGTGCAGGCCCTCGGAGGTGCCGTCGCTTCTTGAGGTCTTTCCAACGGAGAGGCAGGAGTCTCGGACCTTTAAGATCTCGTCCCTGTCATCAACCATCATCCTCAAGCCGGTGGGGAGGAGCCTGCGGTCTTCCAACCTGGTTTTGTCGCTCCGGCAGGCGGCCTGGTGGGCGGAGAGGAGGGAGAGGGGACCATAGGGATAAGCCTTGTACATCCTTTGCCCGATGATTGAGGTGAGGACCTCGGGAGAGACGCCGGGAGAGGGCTCTTGGGAAGACAGCTTGATGTTGGGGGAGAGGTTGGAGAGGAAGTCATGGAACGACTGTTGGGGTGGGCGTGGGGGTGGGGGTGGGGGTGGGGGCGGAGTTAGGTTATGTCGGCTGACTAGATGGAAGGAAATAAGGAAGGGATGGAACAACAGGTCATCATGTATGTGTGTATGACACTCGTCCTTTACTCACCTCCTCCTTAACATTGTTGTCACCCCCCTCGGACTCAACGTCGTATTTAACCTTGCTGATCCTGTCGAGTTCCTCCTCGCTGAGTTTTTCGGTCGTTGTAAGGGTAGTGAACTGCTTGAGGGAGTCTATGTCCTTCCACCAGATGGGCAAGAGAGAATTGATGTCGTCGTTTTTCTCCTTTAAATCTAGAGGGTTTAGGTAAGGGAAAGAGGTGTGTTAGTGTGTGTGCGAGGTTAAGCTCAGGTGGCATTGTATTACATCATCATATTACATAAGGGTTCCAAAGGAACGGGACAAGAAGCCTCTGACAGTGGTAGTCAGTGGTAGTTGCCGACATAGTTGCGTGACACGAAATGGCATTGAAGCCCAAACATCCAGTCTAGAGACCACAAGTGAAGTCTGAGTCCAGCTAGAGGTAGCTGAGTAGCTAGAGTCCACTTACTCTTATAGCGTTTATCCCTCAACCTTTTCATGGTGTCTGCAAAGAGGAAGCGTCTAATACGTTCCACGCCAGTCGTTCCGTGCGAAGTGACCCTACAAGGTAGGTGCTTGTTGATATTAGCGTAGAAGAAGGCCTTATAGGTCCTTAAATTTCCTGATGCATCTTCCACGAAGTTGTCCTCTGTCAGATTGGTAAACTGTTTCTGGAATTTAGGACGTTTAGGATATCCATTATGTCCACCATGTGGAGGTGACGATGATGTTCCTCCAATACTACGCTTCATACTCGTAACGTTGTTACTTGGATTGTGTGTGAGGGATGGAGTTTTCACAGTGGGTCTGCTCTTTTTTCAGTGGATTGGAGTGGAGGAGCTCTCTGCTCTCTGGGCTGTGTTGGCCTTTCTTTTTCTTTCTTTTTTTCTTTTCTCTTTCCTAAAAAGAACTCTCGTTCCTACATTTTCGGAAAAAGCTGAGCTCTATCGTTTATCCCCCCCCCCCCCCCCTCGCAGCTGCAACCGCCTGTCGGCAGGAGCCGCACCCCCCCCCCCCCCTTTGCTCCCCCCCCAAAGGTCTTCGTCTCTCGCCTTAATTCAAACTGCGTCGACGCCCTTTCCAGTTCCGGTGAGTGGGGCAGAAAATTTCCTCATCTGCTCCCCTTCAACGTTCTTGTCAGCGCACTGTTTGTAAATAATGTTGGCAATCTCCAGTACAACGACAACAGCGAAGAAGACGGAGAGGATGGCCGCACCACCACCGACACCGTCAAGGACGATGGTGTTAATCTCCTCCCCGAAGGTCGCGAAGTCATCTATGGTGGTTTGCATTGGGCTGGCAAGCTGGGCTGCGATGCCTCCGAGAGCCCAGGCAGCGACGCCGCCGACGGTGACGAGAGGCTTGGTAAGGACGAAGAGGACGTAGAGGGCGATGGCCCAGACGCAACCGAGAGAGCAGATAGCGACGGATATCTGGTGGCTCATGTTGTCGTCGGAACCGTAGGCGACGAGGAGGACGGAGAAGTTTACGAAGGAGGCGGCGATGATCCAACCAATGTGGAGCTGGAAGGGGAACTTGAACAGCCACCACTGGCCGTTGGTGGGGGCCTCGATGTTGTACTGGGACTTGTTGAGCTGGGCGAGGAATCCAAGGATGGTGAACATGAAGATGAATGCGAGCCAGTTAACCTCAAGGGAGAAGGAAATCGTCCAGATTGACTGGGCCAGGCACACCAGGGCGTACCAGTACCCTACACCCTCAGTCACGAGGGGGCTAGAGCGGTACTTGGGGAGGAGCTGGGCGACGGTGAAGATGGCCTGGGAGATGAAGATAGGACCCCAGATTGAGAAGGCCCACCCAATAGGGGTGACAAGGGTCTGGTACTTGAGACTGTTTAGGGGGGGGGGGGAAGGTTAGCGAGTGCTGTTGTCAACGCGTTTTATTTAACGCGTTTTATTTCACCAGGAACTCCAGCTTTTTCCCTCACCTCAAGTCGGAGTTGTTGGGAAGACCTCCAATGCCAGCAACTCCGATACCGTAGGTGAAGATGACATTGAAAATGTACGCCGCTAGATTGACCTATTTACGTGGTTCGATTCGGGGTCATTGAGATGCGGAGAGGTGTGGGGGAAATGAGGGAAATGGAGGGTGAGAAGGTGGGAAGGTCCGAGTGACTTGGCACCAGGAAAAGATATTAATCGCCATCCGAGGCGATTGGGGGCGAAATTTTGTTACTAATCGACGTTAAGAGGGTGTAAACTCACGTAGTTAAGCTTTGAAAGAGCAGGAGTGTCGGACATTGTGATTTTTTATTTGCTTGGATTTTTGCTTGCAGGTGATTCAGACTCGTCTACTGGAAAATCAAGAACCCAATTTTCAGGACCATGTTCCCTGATGTAAGATTTTTGGATGGTAAATAGATTTCAGTTTTGGGGTCGCTACGTACAATGGAATTTCTCTATACGTTCAATTGAGTTACTCGATACGTTCCCGCTATTTTTTTCTTCTCGGTCTCCGTCTTTTCTACTGTTAAATTCAGATTCGCTTCCTTGTTAAACTTATTTCCTCTATCCCCCCCTTTATCTAACCTCTCTCCCCTTCCCTCCTGTTAAATTCAGATTCGCGTTTTTGTTAAACTTATTTCCTCTATCCCCCCCTTTATCTAACCTCTCTCCCCTTCCTCCACCCCCCCCTCCCCCCTTCTTTCCCTATCACATTCTACTCCCCATTCTTCGTCGGTCTGTATCCCGGCCACACGAAGTCTCTCTTGTACGTCGTAGTCCTCCTGTCCATTTTCCCCATTCCCTTGGGGTACCTCGGTGCCCAAACCTCCCTCTGCCCGTACTTTCCGTAGTACCTCTCCGGCGCTATCTTGGCGTCCTCGGCGGCCTTGCTGTGGGCCTTCGTCCTCTCTTCGGACATGACCTTCACCCTGCTCTCTCGCCGGGCCGAGGCCACGTTGGTCTTGTACTCCTTCCCCCCCGCGTAATTCCAGTGCGCCGTGTTGTTCATGGTGACCCAGTTACCCTCGTATTCCCTCTTCGGGATCGTCGCCTTTGCTTTCTTCTTCCGGGGCTTCGTCTTTGGTGCCGCCAGCTCCTTCACCACCGCCTGCTTGTTCTCCTTGTGCGCTACGTCCTTGGTGATTATGGCTGTTAGGTCCTCGATTGACTTCCTCCTCTCCCTGCCCTTCTCCTCCTCCCTGACCGAGCACTTCATGACGTTCTTGGACACCAGCTCCTCGAGGGTGCTGCGGCTCTGGAGGGCCTTCTCGACCTTCCCGGCAGTCTCGCCCTTGCCGCGGGTGCGACCGTCGGGTAGGAACATGGGACGGGACTCGAGCATGCGAGTAAGTTCGACCGAGCTGGGGGAGGGGGGAGGGGGGAGGGGGGGGGGGGTTAGCGCACGTGTGTGCCTGGTGGCGGCGCTCTCCTGCCTGGTGGCGGCGCTCTCCCGCCGATAATTTTAGTTTTCTCCCCTCATTCCGTTTCTCACCTGTTCCTTCTCCTTGCCACAGCGTCCGCCTTGGTCGTGTCCTGGATGATGTTCTTGTCGCTGAGCTCGACTATGCTGCTCCTCCTCTTCAGCCCCTTCTCGAGCTCCTTCTTGCTCTCCTCCATGGCTATCTTGCCAGGGAGCTTAGCGGCCTCCTCCAGCTCGACCTTGCAGCGTTCAAGGACCTTCCTGGCTCCCCTGAAGGTGAAGACCCTCTGAGACGTCACATCGTTGTTCTTGAGGACGTTGTTTTTCTTCTTGTTCTTCTTGGAACCCGCCTTGGCAGAGGCGAGGGAGGTGGAAACGTGACCGGTTGTCCACTTAAAGGAGGAGGAAGACTCAGTTGTGGGGACGGCGCGCCAGGCGGCCTCGGGGGAAATGAAGAAATTGGATGGGGAGTCTGGGGGGGGGGAGGGGGAGTTGAGCGAGAGGCGCGTTAGGCGTGCACGGTGGCAGGAAGTTGTTGGAGGTTGATATTCAGTCGTAATGAAATCTCACCTCCACTAAACACCTCAATGGGCAGCACCTTGACCTCGTCCTCCTCATTTATCTCTACCTTCTTCTCCCGCTTCTCATCTTGGACGGAGATCGAGTTGCGCTTCGGAGGAAGGGGGGGAGGGACAGGGGGATTGATGGCGTCTGCTGCAGAGTTGAACCTTATCTCCTTGGGCTTTGGCTGTGAGAGGGAGGGGAGAGGTTAGTAAGGAGAAGGGAAGGTTAATACGAGGGTGAAATGTGTGTTGGATGGAGTAGTCCATCCAAAATCTACCCAACAATCTCACCTTGTTGGCCTGTTTCGTAATCTTCGTGCTCCTCTTCTTCTCCTTTGGTTCTAGACTTGTTGTTGGCGGCGGTGGAGGTAATAAATCCCACGCATAATAATGAGGTGCCTCCGTAGATGCTACTGAAGGTTCATCTGACGTTTGATTAGTCTCATTTATTGGGTCAACTGTCGTTATTGGGATCGGAGTAGGTTCAAAGTTTAGGTATTCATTAGCTGCTTGATAGGTTGATTGGTGAATTGAAGACTCTCCCCATGTTACAGCAGCTAAAAAATCAGCTGAAACGCTGTTTGAGCTTTTTGATGGCATTTTTGAAGATCAAAAGGGGGTTTATAAGAGGAATAAAGGCTTCTCAAGGATGAGAGAAAGGTTCAAAATCGAAGACAGGGTTTCGGGAATTTCAGGATTGTTGCTGTTCAACCCGTTCAACCCAAACTTCTTCCTGTAACCCTAACCCTCACAAAGCAGATGAAGATCGTTCCCCAATCTGACCCTTCCGATGACGTAGATAAGCTGCCTGACACGAAACAAATGATCCCCGCTAATGAAGAGGAGGGTGAAAACAACCCATCAACATTTTCACTCGCGAGGGCCTTTGTCTCTAAGGGAAATGGCACCGATAACGAGGGCGCCGACAACGAGGGCGACGAAGCTGTGATCGTCAAGGATGATGCTGCCAATGTACCGATGAGGGCTCCCAGTTCTTTAACCGTGGTCTTGAAAGATAAGCTGGGGGATAAGCAGAAGCTAGCCAAGGCTAAGCTTTTCTTCGCAGCGGCGTTGAGTATAGGAGATATGGTTACGGACATTATGATGATCGTGCAGTACTTTCAGACA
Source organism: Triparma columacea (assembly GCA_030267965.1). NCBI lineage: Eukaryota > Bolidophyceae > Parmales > Triparmaceae > Triparma > Triparma columacea. The sequence goes on from BRYA01000337.1 coordinate 49,122, forward strand.
AGGAGCTTGTGGGGGTATGCATGGGCGTCCCTTGGGAGTCTCTTGATCAACCTCATTTTCCAAGCTCTATTTGCATTTGCTCAGAATAGAGTGGAGCCGTGGCAGAGACAGTTACAGGAGCAGTTTTTTGTCTGGTCTCTTGTGAAGCCAGGGGTTGATGCGTGGCGCGTTGCAAGTGGGGCAGCACAAGAGGAGGGACATGTGATGAATGCACAGACTGAGTTGACGTGTAATAAGAGTGCTGAATTGGTGGCAGAGGCTATCCCTGGGACGCTGATCCAACTGTCTGCGTTATTGATGTCAGAGTCTAAGCCTACCAGGAGCGCACTTTCCTCATTTGCGTTCTGCATCTTGACGGCCGCTTTTACATCGGCAATCACATCATGGGATTGGGATTTGAATAAGGAGAATCGGAAGCTTAATCGATCATTTTACGGGTATATTCCAAGCAATGTGAAGGGTAAGGTGAAGGTTTTCGCTTCGCTGTACTTCCTTTCTGCTTTCAACCTGCTTACGCGCAGCTTTGCCTGTGTTCTTTTCTACATCAAGGGCGGGATTTCAGAGGTGGCTACGCTGCTGGGAGGAGAGCTTCTCATTTACTTGGCGATCAAAGGGCTGAGGCGAGATCTTTGGTATTGGACGCCTGTATACGGTGGCTTCGGAGTGTTCGCTTCGTTGATGATTCGTTGGATACTCAAGGTCGTTGTCGACTGGACCGCTGTTGTCCAATTTCGAAACGCTATTGACGTCGGCGGTGCGTATTTCACTTTCAGTTTAGGTTTGACTGTAGTCATGGGTGTTGTTGCAGCGCTGCAGTATGAGAAGGTAGTCGACGATGTCATATCCTCGCCAAACTCAACGCTCATCGAGGACGTTGAGTTGGGCGAGGATAATCAGATTGTCGGAGGAGAAGAGAGCGGATTGGAGAAGAGCACCGTCGTCACTATCATGGTGGTTGCATGTGGTGGGATGGTGGTGTCTTACGTGAGTCTACTAGTGTCGGTGAAGAGAGAGTACCTGCATACCTTCATCAGCACGAAAACAGGTAATGAAGGCATTCAAGAGGTATTCACCAAGAACGAGGATGATGAACAGAGATTTAGGATTTTCGGAAATAATAGGCACACGTGGGAGTACAAGATTGGCGCGGAGGTTAAGGCGTGGATCAATGAGAGGCTGCCATTGTGGTTGGAAGAACCTCCAGAGTGGTTCAACGATCAGCGGCGATCTATCATACCTGATAATTTTGTGACCGACCCAGAGATCCTGGTGAGGCTCCGGACGAATAACGTGAAAAGGATAATAGAACAGAGGCGACGAAGCTCCTTGAGGGAAATATTTGCGACGCAGACGGCAGGTGGGGATGGGGTGGGAGAGGATGAGGATCGATAAATTGAAACTTACCGTACTGTCGATTCAAATACTGGAAAACGGTTCTATCTCGGCATTTTTTAACACATCGTGATCACATATATCTTGCGCAATAAGGTTGTCAAAATTGGCAAATCCCGCCTCTTTCAGAGAAAAGTGGGCCAGATTTCCTTCTTTTCTTCAGGCCTCAATTTGAGAGCAAATATGACATCTACACTAATTTTCTTCCTATTGGCGCTTACAATTTGTAGTACTAATTCATTCATAACATTAAGAAGTATTAAATATAGGAATACATCCCAATTGAAAAGTTTCCTCGATGATATCCTTCGTGGCAACAAAAATGAGGGAAATGAGGGACAAAACGGGGATGGACAAAACGGGGATGAACAACTCGTTGAGAAAGATCCGATCGAAAAACTATTCAACTTCTTCTTTGGGGATGTACAGGAGAGCCCACAAGGGCTTGCGAGGTGAGGGAGGTGGGAAGACATAAAACGACCCTCCTTGAACTTTCGCTCTCACGCCCCCCCCCTTCCCCCCCCCTCCCCAAATCTCAGGTTCGACAGCACCCGTTTCCCCGAGCAGTACCCCGCGACATTGGATACATGGGCTACCCCCCTTCCCACAGATTCCCCAACCGAGTCCTCCCAAATCCTCTCTTACCTCCCCCGTCGTTACCGTCCCATGTTAAAGAAAACCAACATGGAGTACCGCGACATGGTCCTAACCTACAGAGCCACCGTCGACGGCTGGGACCCCACTTCCTTCCACTCCAAGTTGGACCGTCAGGGTGCTTGCCTCGTAGTATGTGAGACAACGTCAGGTCAGGTGTGCGGGGGTTACAACCCTAAGGGGTGGTGCGGGTACGGTGAGTACAGGGGTAGCGTGGCCGCCTTCCTCTTCACCTTCAAGGAGGGCTTCGGGGTAGCCGGGGACGACGAGCCTGTGAAACTCAGGAAGGTAGGAGGGGCGGGACTGGCGCAATTGGACTTCCCGGAGACTGCGGTGGCGTTCGGGAGCGACTCGCTAGTGGTGAGCATGCAAGGGGGAAGCAGAACCGCGAGCTGTAAGCTGGGAAGCTACTATGAGAGGATGGAGGGAGGGGTCAATAGCATGTTCTGGGGAGGGAAGGGGAGGACGGAGCTGAGGGAATTGAAGGTTTATACAGGGGTTTACGAGGAGGGGGAATATGTACCATTCAGCGACGCGGAACCGTTCGCACTGAACTGAAAAGGAGGAAGGTAGTTGTTTTTGTTGTAAACTCTTTTTTTTCGTTTATGTAGCCAATTGTGACGCGCACACGGAAGGCAACACACATTGCATTTGAATATTTGAAATAGTTTTATTTAGACGTTTAGGAAGCTGCCTAATCGCGCACCCCTAGCATGAGTTCTCCTTCTTAATCCCAAAGAAGTCTAAAGTGGGGAGTGTGTGTGTGTGTACAAAAGTTGATTTCCCAATCCCAATTTCAGTCCAAATTCCAGGTCCAATTCCAGAATTCCACTAGATAGCTTCCTTTAAGGTAAGGCGGACAACAATGACAATAATAACACTTTTCCAGGCTTTCACTGGCTATATTTTGTCCTATCGTTGATTTTTATCTCCTATTCACGTCAACTTCAAGTCATTTCCCCTCCATCCTTGAGGGGTCACCTCGCCAGGCCAAATTCCTCCCAGCCTGTCAGCGTCTCTTTCGGTCATCCTGCCGCTTCCATGGCTCAGTGTAACCTGTGTCAACACTTTCTACGAGACAGTTTGGCCTCAACCGGGTATCAGCCACTAAAAATTCAATCCCTCCATCCCTCTCCCTCGTTCTTTTTGTCATTCACACCACACTAACCCTCCTGAGCTACTTAGCCTCTTTAACACAGTCTCATTGCTATCACAACACCCTCGATTACACAAGAAAAAGGCCATGAACGTCAAATACACGGTGATCACCTATGATAAGGTGTCAGACACGTTCTCAATCTCTGAAGACGACGACAACGCTAGTGAAGACAACAAGGAAGAAGAGGAGGTGGAGGAATTGTGTCACGACTTGTTTATGGACTTCGCACCAACACGCAAAGAAAAGGGGGCGAAGAAGAGTAATGAAATCATGATAGGTGCCACGTCTACAAAGCATGAGGCCCTTGAGAAGGTCGCCTCTGATGAGGCCCTTGAGAAGCTCGCCTCGTTCGTCGTTTTATGTGGCGGGACAAGAGATCTAGTCAATGGCTGGTCTGCTAGACGTTACCCGTCAGGAGTTTGGACCTACTGTTCGAAGGAGGGAAATTGGTTCATAAGTCGCCCCGATGTTGCTCGTTGGCTCCAGCTCCCTGGTGCCCCAATGCAGCAGCGCATTCACGAAAATACTGCGTCGCCTGAGGAGTGTAAGGAGGCCCTTGAGAAGCTCGCCTCTTACATCATCTCATGTGGTGGGACGCGAGATCTACTAGAAGGCTGGTCTGCTAGACGTTACGCGTCAGGAAACTGGTACTACTATTCGAAGGAGGGAAATTGGTTCCAAAGTCGCCCCAAAATTGCTCGTTGGCTCGAGCTCCCTGGTGCCCCGAAAGCTGAGCAGAGTAAGTTCGCCTCGGATGAGCCCCTTGAGAAGCTCGCCTCTTATCTCGTTTTATGTGGTGGGACGCGAGATCTACTCGAGGGCTGGTCTGCTAGACGTGGAACCGGGGGAGGAAAATGGAACTACTATCCGAAGGAGGGAACGAAGTTCTTCGAAAGTCAATTCGATGTTGCTCGTTGGCTCAAGCTCCCTGGTGCTCCGAAGCTTGAGCCACGCACTATCGAAAATATTGCGTCGCATGAGGAGTGTAAGGAGAAACTTGAGAAGCTCGCCTCCTATGTCATCTCATGTGGTGGGAAGCGAGATTCACTCGAGGACTGGTCTGCTAGACGCAATAGGTCAGGAACATGGCGATTCTTATCGAAGGAGGGAATTGGGTTCAAATGTCGCCCCGATGTTGCTCGTTGGCTCAATCTTCCTGGTGCGCCTGCTGTGCAGAGTGTTCGCACTATCAAAAATACTGCGTCGCCTGAGGAGTGCAAGGAGTCCCTAGAGGAGCTCGTCTCGTATGTCATCTCATGTGGTGGAAAGCGAGATCTACTCGAGGGCTGGTCTACTAGACGTAACTCGTCAAAAAATTGGAACTACTATTCGAAGGAGGGAAGGGTGTTCCAAACTCGCCCCCAAGTTGCTCGTTGGCTCAATCTTCCTTGTGCGCCTGATGGACGCACAAAAGAGTCCAAGAAACGGAAGAGGTGAGGTTCGAAAAGCATTGCCCCCCCTCCCCCCCCAACCGCGAAGAAGCGAGTGATGTTCACGCATAAGTCAGGGGCGAGTACACAGTGTGACGCGCACACGGAAGGCAACACACATTGCATTTGAATATTTGAAATAGTTTTATTTAGACGTTTAGGAAGCTGCCTAATCGCGCACCCCTAGCATGAGTTCTCCTTCTTAATCCCAAAGAAGTCTAAAGTAGGGAGTGTGTGTGTGTGTACAAAGTTGATTTATTTCCCAATCCCAATTTCAGTCCCAAATTATTCCAGTTGTTTATTCCAGGAATTCCTTTTGAACGAGAAATGTACGTAGGGATAATTATTTCTCATCTTATTCATAATCAATATTCTCGATATTCTTACTGACATGTATGTTCATTCTGTTAACTCTGGCGTAACTTGGTGTTTCGTTCGTTCTTTTCTGTCGTGATTGTGTTGTCTCTCATCTCTCATTAAAAATATGCATAAAATTTCCATCTCCGTCCCCCCCCTCCTAGTCCCAACATTCCCTATAGTAGTAGGTGACAGTGAAGTCCTTTTCTCCGTACCTGGCGAGCATTTCGTCCTCTCGTTGACTGTCCTTCCAGCAGTACCACGACCTATAGTCCTTGTCCCAATAGATCGACCCCTTGAACCTCTGCGAATGATCAGGGCGTTGCGAGAGGCGGTTAGGTTAGAACTTGTGTGTTCTAAACTCTCGTTTGTGATTATGTTCCCCCCTTCCTCTCACCTCCTTTGCCTCGTCCTTCTCACTGAATGAGACTTCAAGGTACGTGCGGAGTGCCCTGGCCCCGTTCTTGAACATGTTCACCAGCGAAGAGTGCACGGGGGCGTCCTTGTGGATGAACCACTTCTTAGTGGAAGAGTCGAACCTGGGGATTTTGGGGGGGGGGGGGATTAGATGCTGTCTTTATTTGTTAGCCCTGGGGACGTCCGCACTCACCTGGCACCCTTCTCCTTGGCTTTTTCCCTAAGAAAGTACGGGACGTCGATTTGCGTGATGGCTTTTGGGTTTTTGATATGAGGATACTCTTCCGAGGTGAATTCGATTGCATTCCCAGCGGCGAAGAAACATTGCGTCTCATTGTCCCAGCGGCAGCCGTGGTCGAAGGCGTCATCACGCTCGTCGGGGGTTACGTGGAGGTATAGCCTGTCCTCCGTGCCTACGCCGTCGCTCTTGAGGCAGCCCTTCATGATGGGGAGAGCGGTGGTGGTGGTGGTGGTGGTGGTGGTGTGAGGCCTGGTCTTTTTCCTCTTCTCCGGCGTCACGGGGGAGGAATTTCCGAGGGACTTTCCTGCCTTGGATTTTCCAGAGGGGGTCACATCGAGGACCTCGATTTCGTCGTCAGAGACGTCGAGTGAGAGGTCCACAACTTTCTGCTTCTTGGTAGGAGAGGATTCCGCCTTGGCTCTCTTCTCCTTCTCCATCTTTACAGCGTAACCCTTGGGGAATCGCGGTGGTGTGAAAGGCGCAGTGGTTGAGGACGTGGTGTTCGCGGATAACGACAATTGTACAGGCGGGGATTCGTCGTCGTCTTCATTGTCATCTTGGAGCTCCAGGATTGCCCCGCTTTGAGCTGCCTCTTGGAACTTCTTCTGCAAGGCCTCCCCGGCAGAAAGGGATTGTGCGACCTCGATTTCATCGTCCTCACTATCAGACTGAACGTCGAAGACCCGCTTCTTTTTCGACGGACTAGTGTGTGAGCTGCGAGCTGGAAGAGAAGCGGAGCGAAGCTCAAGCTCTTCGTGATAGGCAATCATGTTTTGCTCCCTTTCGTAATTATATAGACGCTCAATAAGGACAGGCTTATTTCCAGTGGTTGGTAGGCCCCTGCTGCGACACTCGTTCTGCAGCTGCTGTTTTAGCATCTTCCTGTGCCACATCGCAACTGTTGTGAGTGAGGGTCTCTTTTGGCTGTTAGGGTTACTTTACGGGCTTCAAGTTGGATAATATGTTGGACAATATAAACCTTTGGTAAAGGTGGGTCAGGGAATCGTAATTTGATCTCTTACGATCGTAGAAAGAGAGAACAAAAATAGCTGTAATTCTTCAGTAATTCTGGAGAAATAAATTTGACCTAGGAAAGTAAAAGGGAACGTTCCCCAATGCGTTCTCCCTCGAGTTTAACGAGTGTGTATCAGTTCCCCGGTGCGGTTGCGGTGTTCCTTCATAATAAAACATCCATCCACTTGTACTCCACATTCATAATTACAAACAAACTTCCCCTCTTACTCCAGTGTACCCTCCCCAATTTCCAGCAGTGCTCTCCAAAGCATTTCCCTATCCCCCCCCCCTCTTTCCCATCCCTTCCTCCCCCTTCTCCTATTATATTTACTTTTAACCTCGCCGTCCTCCTCCCATTTTTTCCTGATAGACGACGACTTTTTACGTCCGTATGACCTCTTGGCTTTACTGGAGATTGTGGGGCGGACTAACAGGTCGATACCTTCATCGTACCTCCTGCAGATTTGGGCGCGGGCAGCGGGGGGGGGGGGTTGGAGAGGGAGAAGGTTTTGACGTTAGATTTTACCGATTCATCTCTCTCTCTCTCTCTCTTTTCTCTTTCTCCGTTCGTATCTTTTCGTTGTTCTCTTTGCATATCCCTCACCTTCTCCCAGCCTTCAAGTACCCTCTTCCTCCCCCTCCATTCCCCTTAATCCCTCCCGTCCCCCCCAGTACAAGTGCCCTGAGTATCTGTTTGAGCGCGTTGTTCTGCTTCAGCACGAGCTCAGTGTGCGTTCGAGAGACGGGGGTAGAACCACCCTGAGACCCGACCTTCTCGTTAGAATTAGACTTCACATCCTCCTCCTCCTCCTCCTTCTCTTTCTCTTCCTTCTCTTCCTTTTCTTTCTCTTCCTTTTCTTTCACCACCTTCCTATCCTTAAGCATCGTACTTTTCCTCCTCTCTAATTCCTTCCTCTCCTTAACGTTTTCCTTAATCCTTTCCCCAACCTCACCCCTACTTTCCATCCTCTCTCCAATGTTGTATTCGGGGGGGGCAGCTTCAACGTCATCCCCAACCATTGAGACATCGTCTTGGAGAGTTGAGTTGATTGATGACCTTTCAACCATTAAACCTGTGAGTAGACCCTTCTGAGTTTTAAGCAGTTCCTTCTTCTTTCTAACCTTCCCTTCAAGTCTCCCGACTTCCCTTTCATATTCCTTCCTCCCTCTCTCCACCATATCCCTTTCCCTCCTCGCTCTATTTTCCCACCCCTCAGCTTTCTCTTCCATGACCTTAAGTTTCTGTTTAAGTATATAATTCTCCTTCCTCACATCCTCCAATTCGTTTTCCCTCCCTTCTAAACATCCGACTTTCCTTTCAACTTCCTCCATAAGATTCTCCATACCTTTAACCCCCTCCATCCTTCCCTTTTCATATTCCGCTTTCCCCACACCTTTACTTTCGTGAATCCTCATAATTTTGTTCCTTAATTTCGTAACGACATCCACCAAATCACACCTCTCCCTCTCTAGTTTTCTAACTTTCCCTTGTAGTTTATCAAGCTCTTTATCCCTCCCCTCCCTAACCTTTCTTAATTTCTCTACTTCCTTAACAAGTTCTTCAACAGTATTAGCATTACCTATAACAAACTCTCCCCTCCTCATCCCACGACGAGAAGGGACGTAGGAGGAGGATTGAACGTTGTAGTTCTCTTCCTCACCTGACCTCTTATGTGAGACACTCTTCCAACCTGAGCCCACCTTACTTTTCCAACTACCATTTCCCCCCTTCTCCTCCTCCTCCTCCGACGATGATGACTTGTTGTCAACCTCTCCGTATATTTTACCAGTTAGTTTATATTCCTTAGCCTTTCTAATTTGTTCCCCTTCAACCATTCCCCCTTCCAAAACACCCGACGATTCAGGAGGAGGGAGTTGTGAGGATATGAAGTTTCTAGTGTTCTTTATATCCCGAATAACGTTATTACTATAATAACCACCTTCACCACCATTGTAGAGGATGTCGGGTTTCTGTGTAATGTGTTTGAAAGGTACGTGGGATATGTAGTTATCTACGTTTGTGTAAGGTTCGTAAACGGTACCTCCGTTGTTTAATTGAACGGTCGTAGCAAGATCTTGGGGGGGGGAGGTTTTTGAAGAGGTTTTGGGCGGGGAATTACGTTCAGGTGGTAGAAGGTATGGTGATGTTTGTAGTGAGTGTCCAGTTTCTGGTGGGTAGAACTGAGTCTGTGCAAATGGGGTGAAGGGGGATGATGATGAATCCGAAATTGATGGCGAGGAGGAGTTTTGGGGGTTGGGAAGGGGAGGTGATGGACGGGGAGATGTGGTGGGGTTGTCTACTTGGTGGTTGTCTACTTGGCGGTTGTCTGCTTGGCTCTTTAAGGACATGCAGCGTTCTTTTCCTAGTTTAATCTCCCTTTTGTTTGTTTGACGTGTGTGTGCGCGCGTGTACGGGTGGTGTGTTAGTTAGTGTTCTTTTTGCGTGCGGTGAATATGGAAGAAGGAAAGGGGAGAGAGAGAGAGAGAGGAATGTTCCAAAGTAATCATAAAGATGCAAACGACGTACAAGGATCGTCCAAATATAGATTTTTTGTCCGAAGATTTCTAAACACCATTCCAAATGATCCGGGGGACAAAAATTACTAAGCAACGAACACCCTCCCCCCCCCTTACCTCCTAAGCATCTCAATCTCCCTTGTGACGGATCTGCTAGCCTCAACGATACCCTCTCCTCCTTTAGATTGTCTTTTAATCCTTCTTCCCTTTGATGTATTCTTTGATGTACTCTTTGATGTAGTATCATCAGAGGTATGTAAAGGTGAATGTGAGGAGAGTGAGATAGGTGAACCTCGATGATCTGATGGAGGGAGATCTGATATTGGGGATGGGGATGTTGCTGCTGTGAAGGATGATAGAAGTTGGGAGGATGTTAAATAATCAGAGGTCTCTTTGGTTGACGACGACATTTGTTGAGGGGGTTGGGGAGATATTTAGGGGAGATATTGGGGAAATGGGGGCATTTTGCTCCCTCCATTTTGGCCATTTTTTGCCTTTTCTTTTTGCCTATTTTATTGATGGAATTGACCGCTTTGAGCATTAGACTTTCGGCGTTTGAGTTTGGGTTGTTCTGGCGTGCAAGAAAGCGGTGCAAGAAAGTGTCGTTCTTCCAATCTTGTTGCTGTTTATTTTTGGGCAAGTAGTGAATGGCGTAATTCAGTTTAGTGAGTTGTTTCGTGAAGTTGGAGGTAATTGAATTTTACTCATGAAAACAAAAGAAAGGAGCACGACGGGGGGGGAGGAGTCAGGAGTCACCCTCCAAAAAAAAGAAACCCTCAAACTTGATTCGAGAGACGAAAGACAAGTGGCAGCCCAAAGTCCGATGAGCTTTCTTCTTTGCGTAATCCTCCTCCTATCTCTCGTATCTTATGCGTCATGTTCTTCTATAATGGGTGAGTTCGAGTTTGTGATGTAGTGTTGTGATGTAAATAGTAGTTTAATAGATTTAAATTAGAGGAATGATTTGACGTTGGGTGACAGAGATTATCCTCAGTATATTCATCTTTACAGATATATATACACATACACACGCCTATATACCCTTATATATACACACTACACACACATATACCATCATATACCTACAAACACCTCCACATTGGAATATAAAGTGCAACTTGGCTGATTCCTGTTCGTGGTTGTTTGTTGGAACTTTGCTTTGTGGAACTTTGCTTTGCCCCACATACCCCCCCCCCCCACACACACAACTCACACCCTCCCCCAAACCACAACCCACAACCCCCATAACCCAAATACAGGAATAGACATGGGAAGTCAGACCTTTAAACTAGGTCTCGTATCCCGAGGTAAGCCTCTAGAAATAGTGACCAACCTCCACTCCAAACGAAAGACCGAAACCATGGTCCTCTTCGATCAAGGTTCCCGCTTCTACGGTGCCGACGCGAGTAGTTTGCAGACTCGTAAACCCCTGCAAACCCCGGCCATGATAAACTTGCTATGCGGTCGCGATGAAGCCCACCCTGCCGTTCAGGACCTCTCCACCAAGTCCTACCCCGTCCCCTTCACCTTCAACACCACTCGCGGTGGTCTCGACGTGACCGTAAAAGGCTCCGGTATCTACACACCCGAGGAGCTAATGGCCATGGTTTTAAGCCACGCTAGGGCGGCTACGAGAGCGTACACATCGGACGGGAAAACTACGCTCGATCCCCTACCTAAAGACGCAGTTTTAACTGTGCCGGGGTTTTATACGCAGAGGGAAAGAGAAGCGCTTAAAACTGCGGCTGAATTAGCTGGGTTGAATGTGCTGAGCTTGATTGAGGAGAATACTGCGGCCGCGCTGCATTATGGGATGGATAGAGTTGTACCTGTCGGTGAAAGGTGAGGTTTATGGGGAGGGGGGAAATGGAAATGATTTTGATTTAGGGAACGAAGTTGGGGGGGGAGGGAGGGGACATACATACACAACCTTTTTACACTTCACTAAACCCCCCTCTTCCCACACCCCCCCAACCAAACCAACCCCGATATCCACACCGCAGCGAGACGGTGATGTTCTACAACCTGGGAGCCACGTCCCTCCAAGTATCAATCGTCCAATACTACAGCTACCAAGTAACAGAGTACTCAAAAAACAAGACCGTCGGAGCCTTCACAGTCCTCGGTAAAGGTTGGGACGCCACCCTAGGCGGGGACGCTTGGGATAACGTTATCGTTGAATATTTAGCGGAAGAGTTTAACAAACAATGGGGGAAAGGTGATGTTAGGGAATATCCGAGAGCCATGGTTAAATTGAGAGTTCAAGCGAAGAAAGTTAAGGAGGTACTAAGCGCGAATACTAAGATACCCGTGTTTATTGAGGGGCTACATGATGATACGGACTTTAAAGCTAGTTTGAGTAGGAAGGAATTCGAGGATATGAGTGTGGAATTATTTGAAAGAGCGGCTGGACCTGTTATAAAGGCACTGGAATCTGCGGGTGTTGTGATTGATGATGTTGATAAAATCGAACTCATCGGAGGCGGCATGAGGATACCCAAAGTCCAAGACGTGCTCTCCGCAAGCGTTAACGGGAGGGAACTCGGGATGCATATTAACTCAGACGAGAGCATGGCGTTGGGAGCGGCGTTCCATGGGGCTAATATTAGCACGGCTTTCAGGGTTAGGAAAGTCGGCATGACTGATGTCGGCGTGTGGAATGTCGGGGTTAGCGTTGGAGAGCTGGAGGAAGAGGAGGGGAAGGGATGGTTCGGTGGGGGTAAGAAGAAGAAGAAGACTAACTCAGAGACGGACGCACCAGAAGACGAGGAAGTTTGGGGGAAGAAAGCGACCATCTTTAAGGAAGGGGGAAGGTTGGGGGCGAAGAAAACAATCGCGTTCACGCACGATAAGGACCTCACCATATCCACCTACTACGAGGACTCCACCCAACTACCTGCGGGGACGGGGAGGGAGCTTAGCAACTACAACGTAACAGGCGTTAAAGAGTTCGCTGAAAACATGAAGAAGAAGGGCATCGAGATGGGACCCAAGGTTACGGTTACGTTCGAACTGAGTGGGAGCGGGATCGTGGGGATTGTTAAGGCGGAGGTTCAGGTGGAGGAGGTTGTGGAGGTTGAAGTTGAGGAGATTGTTGAAATCGAGGGAGAGGAAGAGGAGGAGGAAGAGGAGGAGGAGGAGGTGGTGGAGGGGGAGGAGGAGGTGGGGGAGAAGGGGGAGGAGGGAGAGGAGAAGGGGGAGGAGGGAGAGGAGGGTGAGGTGAAGGAGGAGAAGGAAGAGAAGGAGGAGGAGAAGGAGGCTGAGACTGAGGAGGGAGAGGAGAAGGAGGAGAAGGAAGAGAAGGAGGATAAGGAAGAGAAGGAGGAGAAGAAGAAGGACGCTCCCTCGAAGAAGAAGAAGAAGAAGAAGACCAAGACCGTCAAGGTAATGAAGGAGCAGACGAAGGTCCACAAGGAGTCCCTTTCGATCGTAACCTACCACACCTCCAAGGTCAGCCCCTACGACTCTGAGGCCATGAAGGAGAGTTTGGGAAAGCTTCGCGACCTAGAGGAGGCAGATAGGAAGAGGCAGGAACTCGAGGAGGCCAAGAACAAGCTCGAGTCCAAGGTCTACAGCATCAAGAACTACGTAGAGGACAACGTAGAGGAGCTCGACAAAGTCTCAACGGAAGAGCAGAGGTCAGACCTTGTCAAACTTGCGGGGGAAACAGAGGAATGGCTATACGACGACGGGTACGATGCAAGCCTGGAGCAGTTCAACGATAAGTACAACGAGCTGAACGAACCGGCTGAGAAGATGTTCTTCAGACTGGCGGAACTTACGAGAAGACCTAAAGCAGTCGAAAAGCTCAAGGACAAACTCGCGAAGACTAGGGCACTCATGGTAAAATGGGAGACCGAAAGGGATTGGGTTACAGAGGAGGAAAGGAACGACGTTCTTGACAAGGTCGAGAAGGCTGAGAAGTGGATTGAAAGTAAACTCGAGGAACAGGAAGCTCTGGAGAAGTGGGAGGAACCGGCGTTTACAAGTAAGGATGTACCGACGGCGAGCAAGGCAATGGAGGGACTGGTGGTGAGACTTGGGAAGAAAACTAAACCTAAACCAACGAAGGAGGAGAAGATGGTTGAGAAGGAGGGGGAGGAGAAGGATGATGATAAGGAGGAGGAGGAGGTGAACCTTGACGGGAAGAAGGAGGAGGAGGAGGGGAAGGATGAACAGGAAGGGGAGAAGGAGGGGGAAGAGGAGGAAGGGGAACAGGAAGTTGAGGAGGGGGGAGAGGGGAAGGGGGACGAACTATAATTAGGTAAAGGGGGAACACTATTTCATAAGAGAGAAAAGGGAGAGATTTTTACAAAGACGTGTCTTTTTTTTACCCTATCTAGGGTTCGGGTTATTATTCTGCCCATTAAAATATTTCCACCAAATTAACCTGGTCTTTTTTCGGACTTTTGTTCCTTGGTCCTTGGTTCCTTTTCGTTGCACCACCGCACCACCAACCACTACCAAAACCCACTTCTCTTTACTTGGTCCGTAACTACTACTAAGCAAGCATAGAAACTCCTCAGAACCGGCACTCCTCGGCACGCCCCATCGTCCTTCGCTCGACTAACCTTAAGAGATTCCCTTGGCTTTGTAAGTTGGTGTCGTGGAGGAGATTCAATCTTTCTTCTCCTAAACAAGGCGCATAAGACGACCGAGGCGCATAAGACGACCGAAACAACCAAAGGGCAAACTGGGGGAGCACATTTACGAGATCCATTCACGAGTTGGTGCTTAACTCACAACACCACCCCCGCACTTATTCCCTTTTAAACCTTATTACTCACAGGGTTAGATTTTTTTAAGGGTTTAGGTGGGTAATATTATCGTCGCATATTTGACATTACACCCCGGATCTCTCTCTCTCGTCTTGGTTCTGTCTCTATCTAACTCACCATACTGCCTTCCCCCCCAGCCCCCTCCCTCCCTTGATGTTGGACACATTAGATGAGGACCGCGCCTCGCCCACCCCGAGCGCCTCGCCCATCCCTATCCCTAAGCAGCGCGCGTCAATAAATAAGACCACTGACATGGAGGCCATCAAGGTCTCAATGCTCGAAATTGCCTCTCGATTAGTACCCTTTCTCAACACCAGAACCAAAACAAAACAATCGCCCTCCTGGACGTTCAACGACGCGCTGAAAGACATCGAAGCGAAGAAAAAATGGAAGGACGCGTTCCCCACATCCGAAGCGTGGACGAAGGCGAGCTTCGGAGGAAGAGGATGGGGAAAGACGACCTTCATCGTGAGCAGCAGATTAGAGATGGTCGCGTTGTTTTTTTGGGACTTTGATGGCGTTGCGGCACGGGAACTTGTCGGGGACAACGAGAGAGAAATAGAGGAACGGGTCGGGGAGTGGGAGATGATTGTGTCAAAAAAACAAACAATTCTCTCAGCACACCGGAAGAACTCGTCGCACAGGCGTATTAGAGAGACGGAAAACGTCATGAAACTTTACAAGATTGACCGAGACACAGTTGTCATTCAAATGAAGCCCAAAGAGGGCGAATCCGATGGGAGAAGGAAAAGCCTGGGGGAGAAATTGGAACGTGTGTCGCAATTTTTGCGTGGTGGAGCGACTTCTGAGAAAACGGAGTCAAATAAGAGAGTGTCAGCGAAGAAGGCGACCGAGACGGTCACGATCAGGCTTAAAAGGCGAAAGGGGATGTTCAAGAATGAGACCGAAGTTGAATTCGTGACCATGATAGACCTCGGAATTCGAGTTTCTCAGAAAGCGACGATACTTGCTCTATACAGACTTCTATATGAGGTAGTGAGCTGCCAACGATTCTTCGCGAAAGATCTCAGCCTGGAAGACATGACGAAAAGGGCGGGGGAAACCCTGGGCGCCTGTATGGTATGGGACGGCACCAACATTAGGCTCAGAAGATTTGGAGCACACAGGCCAAGGAGGATCCGGAAGAACGAAAAGCTCAAGATGGTCAATAGCATCTGCAAGGAAAGCACAGCTTTGCGGGAGATCATCGAAGTCTATCCGTCGTTTGAAATTATATTGCAGAGAGCAAGGCTAGGGGAGATAAATAGGAATAGGTAAGGGCCGAAAGCGACGACAACACTTCACGTGCCAGTAACTAACCCCTTGGACGTAACCTCGCTCTCTTCCCCTCGCAGATCAACCCCAACTCTGGCTTTAGCGCAAGTCGGCGAGAAGGAGGCGAGGGTGATAGGGAACAACCTGATGCCTTGCTTGAAAAGCAGGCAGCTGATAAGCGCCGCCGTTGACATGTGGAGGTTGCAGAACAAGTCGATCGGGGAGCTCTTCGAGGCCCACCCTTGGATGGAGGACATGTTCGAGGCTATTGGGAAAGGGGTCGTGAAAACTGCGCACTGGGGCTTGACGTTTAGGGTAATGTTCGGCGCCATCACTTCCATTGTTGACTTGCTCACTGATGTGTACGTGACGTACATGTTTTGGGATGACAAGAAGTACGGGTACTTCAACGCCTCGTTGGCATCGCTGTTAGTGTCAATGTTTTTGCAGCTCATCATGGTTTGGACCCAGAATCGCAGGATGGGCTTGAACGCCGTGGTAAGGGCTTGGTTCCCTGTCCTCATCGGCTTCAAGCCTGCCGTTGATGCCTACAATGTGGCCACCCTGGTGGTGAAGAAGGACGAACAGCTGGTCTCCCCCCTGGTGGAGATGATTGCATCGAAGGCCATAGAGATGTTCGCAGAGGCCATCCCTGGAGTTTTTATCCAGCTCATGGCAATTGCAACTTCAGATAAAGTCTCTGCGGGGGCGTGGACGTCACTTGTAGTTTCTCTCCTCTCCACAGGCTTTATCTCTGCAACAATCAGCTACGACTTTGACACCGATCCAAGGAAAAGGCTGGAGGTCCCCGAGTTTTATGGGTATGTGCCGACGCAGGCCTCGAAGAGAACGATAGTGTTTGGCTCTATGACCCTCTTCACTGCAGGTATGCTTACGATTAGATGTACGAGCTTAGTTCTTTTAGCACTGCTTGGGAAGGGCTTTGTCGCAGTATATATACTGGCTGACCTTGGTGTTTATATGATGATAAAGATAGCGAGGAAAGACTTCTGGTACTGGATGCCCACTGGAGGTAAGAGATTCGACAAGCGAAACGAGTCGAGGAATTTTCGCTTTGTGGAGGGCCGCTTGTGTACGCTTGCTGTCGGGGCGAGCGGACTGCTCCCATCCCACTTCACGAGCTCGACCACTCCTAACCCTTGCTCATCGCAGATAACACAGAGATGTTGATTTCGGGGATAAACAGGATAATGATTAAAATCATCACAGATTGCACGTCAATCGTTCACTTCAGACACCCGTATGAGCTTGGAGGTGAGAAAGAATGGAGCCCTCAATAACCCTATCAGAGGTTCTGTCCTGCGGTCACTCTAACCCTTTGTCCGTTGTCATCCATTTCGCGATTCGCTTTGACCTCAAACAGGTTTCTACTGGCTCTTTGGCTTCGTCTTGACAATGATGAGTCTCCCAGTTGTGACAATCTTCTTTGAGAGTCAAACAGGAGTGAGTAGGGATGCTTCAAAGTTTGCTTGGAATATCGTAATTTACATAGTGCCATCAACCGTAGCACTTTTCCTCATCTTTCTCTTCAACATCGACAAGAAGTATAGGAGCACGTTCTGGAGTAAACAGAGGGGGGTTGATTTGACCTTGAGGGGTTGGAAGGATGCCAAGGACGATGCAATGAAGGCATCCAAGGCGTTCAACCACTCGAGGCACCACTTGGTCGCTGTCGAGGGAGAAATCAGAGCTTGGGTACAAGCAAACTGGGATATTTGGGAGGACGAGAAACCGAAGTGGTTCTCCGAGGAAATGAGGACAAAAATCCCTCTCGAGTACATTCCTGACGAGGACGCAAGGCACATGGAGAGCGGCAGAAGGACCATGGCTAAGCAGTCGATGGCCATGGGCGATTCGAGGCAGTCTACGGGCAAGCCGTCCCTTGGAAAGACGAGAGTGACAAAGATAGCAAACGCGCTCCATAAGATTGTACCCTCTGACGTCGAAGAAAATGTTGAGGGCGTATCGGCAATGATTTCCATGGAAAAAAAGCAAAGTGAAGCTTTGAGTGGGGAGGGGGGTGAAGGGAGGGGGGGGGGGAGTGGCTCTTAAAATAGGAACGCTAAATTGCACAAAAATATAAACCGCATCATAGCTTCCCGAGGAGAGGCCAAAGGAGCGAGCGGAGGGCGGGTGTGGTAAAACAGGTGGGATGTTTGGGCTCTAATGCAAATATTGATTGGAGACTCTCTCTTATTATAAATCTTTCTTATCTGGTTTGGTTCAGCTCTTGCCCCATCTCAAAAAAATCCTTTTTGTACTGTCGCTTGATCTTCGCTTTATCGTAACACCCTGTACATATATACATAAACCGTCACCCTCACCTTGCGATTGGATTGCCGTCAAGGTAGCTAGAAGCTCAGAGCAAGCTTGTCCTTTCGGATAAGCTTCGGAGGAGGAGAGTCTTGAGAGACTTCTGAAGGAGTGAGAGGGGCGAGGTTGTTTTAAGGTAAGGATTGACGGATATATATGCCCCGGGAAGGGAGGGAGGGGGGGAGAGAGGCTGAGGGAGGGATGGGGAGGGAGAGAGGCGAGGGAAGGGAGAAGGGGAGGAGATTGGGGTCCAGGCTTGTTTTTATTATATCTCTTATAGGTGGTCGAAACGAGCTGAAATTTTACTATCGTCGGTCCGCCGTCAATACCCGTCGAAACGAATTATTTCGGCGTCAAGAATCCACGATGTAGAGAGTTAAATTTTCAACCCTCAAAACTCAAGAATATTCGGCGTTGTTGACATGAGTGTGCTAAGGGGATTTGAGAAAAGTTCAATTTTCTTTTTTTTTCAATGTCGCGCAATCGCAAATTAATTTTAACGTCTAACCCTCCCCTATTTTCGCGCACCATTAAAATTTCGCGCACTTGCAGGCATTTTAAACACCCGAAAACCATCCCAAAAGCACCTTAAGAGGAGTCCTAGCGACCTTAATCAACTTCGCGGCAAGGTTCCTCCTGCTCGATTGCATTAATACATCTAGTCAACTGATTTGTGCGTGTAGACCGAACCGCAATACTTCTACGCACCTACACCACCACCTTACCTACAAGGCCTGTCGGAGACTCCCTCCCGTTGAGTACCCTCAATCACCTCCCCGGCAGCGCTCCTCCTGCTCACTTACATAAATACATCTAGTCGACCGATACGTACGTGTAGATCGACCCGTAACACTTCCACGCGTCAGCTCCAATACCTTTCCTGCAAGGCCTGTCGGTGACTTCCTCCCGTTGAGTACCCTCAATCACCACTGCGGCAACGCTCCTCCTGCTTTAGTGCGTATCTATACCGACACCATAGATACGTACGTGTATACCGACCCGTGACGCTTCTACGCACCTGCATTACTTGCTTGCTTGCAAGGCCTTCTTGGTGACTCTCCACCTCAGAGCAGTTCCGGCGCCTTCAATCACCACCGCGGCAAGGCTCCTCCTGCTTAAGCGCGTATATATACCGACACCACCGATACGTACGTGTATATTGACCCATAACGCTTCTGCGTGTGAGCATCACCACTCTACCTGCAAGGCCTTCTCGGTGACTCTCCACCTCAGAGCAGTCCCAGCGCTCTCAATCACCACTGCGGCAAGGCTTCTCCCACGCGAGCGTGTAACTACGCATCAACGACAGCTTCGTCCGGAAATACCACAACCGTAACGCTTCTGCGTGCCAGCACCTCCTGCTTGAGCACGGTAAATACCCCAGGTTCTAAAGCAACATGACGACAAATTCAAACATTGATGGTGTTACAGCCCTAGGAGACGTGAGCACAAAAAAGGACGACATGGTTGAGGCCACTGAAGGCGGCACTGCTTTGCACGAAAAAAAGGCCATCGTGGAGAGTGATATTCGAGCAGATTTTGGCGGAGTAGTTGATGTCGCGACGACTGACGATGGTCCACAGCTCCCCTCCAGCCCTGATCGCGCCCCCTTCGGTGCGCCCAGCCACATTGATGTTATGGACCCCCTTGCAGATGCTTTGACCACAGGGGAGAGAGAAGTCATCGAGACACACACAAATGCCGACGTTGAGACCGGGCTTGTCATTCCCGAAAATGATAACACAAGTGTGCTTGACGGTGACATGAGCACAAGGGAGGAGGAATCCAATGAAGAGGTTGGAACAAGAATTGGCGAGCAGTTGATGCAAACAGTGAAGAAGAGGAAACATGGTCATAACGGTGAAAGTAAAGTCGAGGCTGTAAAGGATTTCATCTCAAGCAACCAAGCACTGGGGGAGCTAATAGAGCAGAACAATTTTGTCGGAACCATGTTGTGCGCTGTGGTGAGGAACAAGCTGAAAAGGGACGCCGCCAAGGAGGGCTTGAATGAGAATGAGGAGGAAGCCAAGGGGTGGAAGATCGGGAGTGAGCTGACGAAGACCATGTCAGTAACAAACTCTGCTGAGGAAGCAATAAGAGTCTGGGCAGAGAAGCACTCTGACGTACAAGAAGTCATGAGAGAGCATGGCTGGCTAAGACCAATGCTTGAGGCTGTTGTTAAGGAGTTATTTCTCAAGACAAATTTTGGCTTGAAAGCACGGGTTATGGCAGGTGCAGTGCTGAGCATGACTGATTTGGTGACTGATGTGTTTGTGACCTACATGTTTAGGAGTGATAAGAAGTATGGGTACTTTAAGGCATCTTTGGCAAGTTTAGTAGCGTCAATTGGGCTTCAGATGCTTATTATTTGGTTTCAGAACAAGAAGTTGGGGATGAAGAGGGTGGTGTGGGAGTTGATTCCAATCTTGTTTGGGTACAAGCCTGCTGTTGATGCTTACAGGGTAGCAACTGGAGCAAAGCAGGAGGTTGGGGCTATAGTGGACCCAATTTCTGAGATGACATGGATGAAAGTGGTTGAGATGTTTTCTGAGGCAATCCCTGGAGTGATCATCCAACTTATGGCTATAGTAACCAGTAAAAAAGATAAAGGAACTTCAGCATGGCTTTCAGTTGCAGTGTCAGCAATTACAACAGGCTTTGCTTCTGCAACAATTAGTTATGACTGGGACACAGACCCTCTTAAAAGAGAACAGGCACCAGACTTCTATGGGTATATACCAGCAAAAGCAAGCAAGAGAACAGTGGTGTTTGTGTCCATGTTGTTCTTGTCAGCTGGGATGCTCCTAATAAGATGTACAACAATAGTTCTTCTTGGGTTAATTGGAGGTAGTTGGGCTTTTCTCTACATTGGAGCTGACCTTAGTTTGTACTTATTGGTTAAGATATTGAGGGGAGACTTTTGGTATTGGATGCCATCAGGGGGTAACACAGAGTTTTTCAATAGTAGTTTTGGCCGAGTGGTGTCAAAGATCATTGTAGACTTCACTTCAATGGTGCAATTTAGACATCCTAATGAAGTTGGGGGAAGCTATTGGTT
>BRYA01000340.1:0-59580 GCA_030267965.1 Triparma columacea
AGTGCCAGTGTCTCAGAGTACACCTAGGCAAGCTCTTCAAGCCCCTACATGACCATTTTGGGTGACATTGAAAAGTCGACGCCAAAAGACATCGGGGTTAGCAACTTAGGGCTGAGATTTTGAACTTCATATATCATCGCCCAAACATCAAACCAAACTGCATAGTTGGTGCATCTGTCTCAGAGTACACCTAGGCAAGCTCTTCAAGCCCCTACTTGACTATTTTGGGTGTCATTGAAAAGTCGACGCCAAATCATATCGGGGTTAAAAAGTCGACGCCAAAAGACATCGGGGTTACTCCATTTAGGGCTGAGATTTTCAACTTCATATATCATCGCCCAAACATCAACCCAAGCTGCATAGGCAGTGCAGCTGTCTCAGAGTACACCCAGGCAAGCTCTTCAAGCCCCTACTTGACTATTTTGGGTGTCATTGAAAAGTCGACGCCAAATCATATCGGGGTTAAAAAGTCGACGCCAAAAGACACCGGGGTTAGCCATTTAGGGCTGAGATTTTCAACTTCATATATTGTCGCCCAAACATCAAACCAAGGTGCATAGGCGGTGCAGCTGTCTCAGAGTACACCCAGGCAAGCTCTTCAAGCCCCAACTTGACCATTTTGGAGGGGAATTTTTTTTTTTTCAGCGACGCCAAAAGTGACTAGGGGATAGCCCAAACCCTTTACTTCTCTTTACTTCTCTTTACTTCTCTTTACTTCTCTTTACTTCTCTTTACTTCTCTTTACTTCTCCTTACTTCTCCTTACTTCTCCTTACTTCTCCTTACTTCTCTTTACTTCGCTTCACTTCACTTCACTTCTCTTTACTTCACTTCACTTCACTTCTCTTTACTTCACTTCACTTCACTTCTCTTTACTTCTCTTCACTTCTCTTTACTTCTCTTTACTACACACTAACACACACACACACACACACAAACACACACATCACTACATTATACTCTTCTCTTCACTACTCTCTTCTCTCAACTCCTCTAACACACTCATACACACACTCTCTCTTCCTCTCACACCCACACAAACACACACACCACTCTACCTTATATTCTTCTCTCCCCTACTCTCTTCTCCCAACTCCTCTAACACACTCACACACTCACACACTCACACCTCACACACCAAAACTTACCCATCAACACTCACACACCAACACTTACACACCAACACTCACACACTCACACACCTACTAACTTGCACACTTACACACTTACACCTCACACACCAAAACTTACCCATCAACACTCACACACCAACACTTACACACCAACACTCACACACTCACACACCTACACACCTCTACACACCTACACACCTACACACCTACACACTACACACTACACACTCTCTCACACTCACACAAGCACAAACACAAACACAAACACATACACAAACCAAAACGCAAACCCAAATGCAAACACAAGTCTCCCCAAATGGTGCCGATCCCAAGGATACGCCTGCTTTTATTCATCCCCAACCACCCAACTTCACCTTATCCTGCTGCTTCTCCCTACCTTCTCACATCTCTTCTCTCCACTGCTTCTCGTCGCGCTCTCATCTGATCACTCCTTCTTCATCTCTCCTGATCACAACCATATACTAAAATACACTCTCTTAACGCTGTATCTCCCTTCAAAACAACTACATGACCCCCAATCAGCCTCACTCCTCTCTTCTCCTCCCTTCTTTTCTCCCTTCCCCTCACCTACACAATACTCTCCCCACACACCCCCTTCCTTAACCCTCAGTCTCCCAACCCCACATCTTACAAAATTCTTTATCATAACACACTACTCTAATATTTATTTCATTTTATTCAAATACAAAATTGAACTCTCTAGTTTTTCTCCTCCCTCATCTTTCTAATTTGTAACACTTTCTTGTGTTTTACCCATTTTCTTATTGATCCTTCTTAACATTTTTATGTTTCTTACTATTTTCCGATCTATCTGTGAATGTTGTTTGTTCACATTTAAATCGCTTCGCCTACTTTCTCTTCTTCATCTTTAACCGGCACAACACTGCTTACTTTATATTTCCCACCTCCTACCCCTACAAGATCACCACCATCAGCGCCTCCAACACTTGCTCTCCTAATACTTGCTCTCAAAGTACCTGCTTGACCACTCCCAGTTTCAGCATCAACACTCGCTCTCCTCACACTCTCTCTCCTTCTAGCATCTCCTGCTCCTGGAATGTATTCAACTGGCACCCTTGCTCTCATTCCATTATCAAACCACTCTGGTTTCTCCTCTTCCCATCTTTCCCAATTTGCCTCCACCCAAGCTTTCACTTCTTCTTCAATTGCCTTCCAATGATGCTTTGAGTACTTGAATGTGTACTTTGCTTTGACAGCATCTGAGCCCTCTCTGAAATTCTTCACCGTTAAGTCCTTACCCCTTTGCAAGCTATAGAAGGTGCCCCAATATTTTTTCTCAATGTTATAAAAAAATTCAGCAAACAACACAACTGTAGATGGTATAAATATTCCAACTACCTTCCATGCAAATCTAATCACCTCCTCTGCAACATCTACTCTTTCAGCTACTAATATAGCTATTGGAAGACTTCCCATCGTCAACACAAATCCAAACATCCAATACATCCCTCCAACCTCATTAGGATGCCTAAATTGCACAATTGATGTAAAGTCTGTCACGACTTTTATCAGAACTCTTATTACTGTGCTGGCCAATATCTCGGCATTTCCTCCTACAGGTGCCCAATACCAAAAGTCTCCTCTGAAGATCTTCACCAATAAGTAAACACAAAGGTCAGTCCCAACATAGAGAGAGACCCATTTACCTCCAATGAGCCCTAACACAACTATTGTCATGCACCTTATCACAAGCATACATGCGCTAAATAGCATCATTGACACAAAAATAATTGATCTTTTGGTGGGATTTGAAGGCACGTAACCATAAAAATAAGGCACTTGCTCTCTCTTCACTGGGTCAGTGTCATAGTCATAACTGATAGTTGCAGATGCATAGCCTGTTGTCAGTGCTGAAACAATAAGTGAGACCCAAGCTGCATCTGCAATATCCCCATCATTCGTTGCAATAGCCATAAGTTGGATAATCACTCCAGGTATGGCTTCAGCAAACATTTCTGCGCATTTCATGGTAGTCAACCCTGTCAGAGCATCAAATGCTTGTCCTACTTGCTGTTTTTCCCCTTTTGCAACCCTGTAAGCATCAACAGCAGGTTTAAATCCAATCAAAATAGGAAACCACTCCCTTAATACCCACAACATCCCCAACTTTTTGTTCTGTGCCCAAACAGTAAACATTTGAAGCCCAATTGACACTACCAAACTTGCTAAAGATGCCTTAAAGTACCCATACTTCTTACCTCTCCAAAACATGTACGTCACATACACATCAGTAAGCAAATCAAACATGGATGTAACAGCACCAACAGTAACTCTCCAAAACATTCCCCAAGGTGCTGATTTCACTACACCCTTCCCTATCTCCACAAACATGCCCTCCATCCATGGAAACTCCTCAAACAGCTCTCCAACAGCCCTGTTCTGCAATCTCCACCTATCTACCCCTGCCTTAATCACCTTCCTGCTCTTCAAACAAGGCATCAAGTTGTTCCCAATCACCCTTGCCTCCTTCCCCTCCACACACTCAAGCTTGGTAGACACTGAGCTGTTGGAGCTAAGCTCACAAAGCCTTGCCCTCTTCAGCAAAGTGACAAACCAAGGGTATTTCTTCACAACCTCTCTTAAAGCGACATTCTTGTTGCAAACCTCCTCAACATGTCTCTCTCTGTCCTTCCTTGAGTGTGCTCCTCCAAGTTGTCCTCCATCCCAAACCAAATCAGCACCCAAGGCCTCTCCAGCCTCCTTAGACATCTCCAGTAAAGGGACAAGGTCAATAAAGTAGCGTTCTGCTTCAGCAGCCTCGTCTAGGTGCCTCTCCAGAGTTGATTTTGTTGCCTCCACATTCAAACTTTTCCCAAGCTCTACCTTGGTGACAAATTCTACCTTGGTTGTCTTCTCACCCCTTTTTGTGAACTTTATCGTGACTTCTTCAGATGCCCTTTGTGCAGTAGATCTCTGAGTGCTGCTCAAAGCATTACTTTCTTCCATGTTCTCCTCTATTGGCGTCATTATAATAACAATAGTATTTTCATCCACCTTGTGCAGCTTCATCAGATTCCAGAACTCCCTGTCTCTGTGAAACCCACCATGTTGTGATTCCAACTTCTGCCTTCTCCTCACAACCACTTCCCATGTCCCCTTCTTCTCGTCAACAACCCTCTCAACATCTCCTGTTGTTTCTTGGTGGACTCTGCTTCCAAAGTCCCAGAAGTAGGCAGCAACTTCTTCCAAACCTGCTCTAACTGTCACTGTTGTCTTTCCCCATCCCTTTCCCTTCTCTTCCACCTTAATCCATGTATCTGAAAGAGGGAATGCACCTTCAACCTTTTGTTTGCCTTCAAGCTCTAGGAACTTGGCATCAAATGTCTCAGTGGACATTTCTTTGATTTCACCTATTCCACTTATTATCTGGATCCTGATTGAAGCGTCAATGTCTTTGCTTCTGTCAAACAACTTCCTTAAGTCTGAGACTTGTGCAAGAAACCTTGGTGCAATCTTGTTCATGATAGAAGAGTAGAAAACACCACCAAGGTCTAACTTTGTTGTAAAAGTCACTGAAGTTTGTGGCACACCTCCAATAGAGTCTAATGTCTCAAATACCCATACTGTGTGTGCCTTCACTAATACATTCCCAGCCTTCACAGGGTAGTCGTTGTGTAGTTCTTCTGTGTCTCCAACATCAATGACAACTTTGCCGTTGTCTTGCTTGAACCAGGTAACTTTACTTCTGTTGTCACGGGGAGAAAATCCAGGAATGCCAATATTTCTCGTTGTTATGTAGTAGAGAGTGTGGGGATTAACATTTACTACCTTCATAGTGTTTATCCCGTTCATTTTGGCTTTCTTCATTTCGTCTCTGCTGTTTAGACCGATTATTTCATTTGCTGCACACCTCTCCACACTCGCATCAACCACAGTAGTAGCAACTCCAGTGCAAAGACTTGCCCCATCAACATGGACTAGCTTCATCTTGACCCTCTCATCAGGACTCTTCAATTCATCAAAGTTCTTATCCTCCTTGCACTTCTCATAGAATTCCTTCCCTTTGCTGATTGCCACCTTCTCCTCATCTGTATAATCTTGAGTCTCATTCTTGATGATGTTGGCAAGAGAGGCCAGTGCAGCTTTATCAACCTCTTCATCCCGCTTGAAGGAGTCCCTGAGCACTGCTATCATACTTAGTACTTGTGGAGTAGATCTGTCGACAATTTTTACTGGAATATACCCTCCTGTGTCCAAAAATTGGGTCAATGTAAGTTTACACTGGAGAACACCATTGTGGTCCTCAATATTCTTTGCAGTGAGAATGCCACTTGTTCTAGCAAGCACAAGCTTTCCAAGTTTTTCCCCATAGTCTACCTGCTCCTCTGCTGGGACAAATGCCAATGACATCTTGCTGTCTTGGTGCCCCTTTTGCCAAACAAATCTCATGACGGCCTCTCTTTTCTGAAAAGGGAAGGGAAGTTTCGTTACTACTGCAAATAGCCTCTCATTGATCCTTCCCTGTCCTTCCATCTTTATCTCAAGTCTTGCAGGCTCCCCTCTCTCTCTGCTCTTAAGCATCCTCTCCCTGCTGCAGAACTCAAAGGCCCAAGCAGCTGCTTCCTCGGCTGAGCAGTCGGCGACACATTCAGCTCTACCAAAACTGAGTGTCTTTTCCCCTTTCTCCTGCTGCTTGTACTTGATCTCCATCTTCACTCCCCCATAAGGTGACTCGAGAGGCCCCCACCCTTCTTCATCCTCCCCACCAAAGAGCTCCTCCAACTCCTCAAACACCTTCTTCTGGTCCTCCTCCAACTCAACCCCCTGCTTCATCCTCTCCACCAAAACCCCCCTAACCTCTGCATCAACCATCTTCCCATTCCTCCTGAACTTCTCCTGCAAATTGTTGGCCTCAACAAGCTGACTCTTTGCAAGGTAGCCAACGGTTTTGTTCGTCACTGTCTTATGAATGCCACTAAATTTGAGATCAACTGTTTGAATGCGTGTGACTCTACAGACGTTTGGGGCAATCTCAGCAATAAAGTACACGCCAGTCGACTCTGCAACAACAAATCCCTCCTTGCTGATATCCTCAAAACTAGCCGCATTGTAAAGTTGAATTGGCACAATGCCCAATATGTAGGTCGCTCCACCCTTGCCCAACTTGACATTGCTCCAAACATTCCATGTTTCGAAGAGCCGATCTTGAAGTGGCCTCTGTAAGTATTTTCCTGCATGGTAGTGAAGGCTGTGGCTGCCATCAAGATCATGCCTGATTACCCTTGTCAAAGAGCCATTTACAAGCTGGTGTTTCTTGGACCTTTCATATGTCTCCAAAACAAATAGTTCAGCCAGCATACCCTCTGCTGACTTGTCCACAGTGACCCCAAAGGCTGCCCACACCTTGTCCTCCTCTCTCCACAGGAACTTGTCCACCCCCTCCTTTAACGTCCCCTTGACTCTCTTTCCCTTCCCATACAGCTCATTCTCCAACCCTCCAACTCCTTCAAGCATCCTCTCCTCCTCCTCTGTAAGTGGAGACGGACTAGGCATAACCTCCTCCACAAAGTGCTTCTTCCTCCTCTCATCAACAACCTCGGGATTGTGAAAGTTTTTCTCGATCTCCTCCACCAGGCCTTTAATTGACGTGTAAATGGTGTTGACGTCCCCCCTCCCCTCCCCCCCACTTGCCGAACTACCCAAAGAAGCCCCCCCCATCCCCTCAGTTTCCAACATTCCGACAAGAGTAAGCGCGGTTTGCCCATATTCGTAGCTCGCAAGCCTGATCTCGCCCTCGACCCTCGCTCTCTGCGCATTCGTAGAAGTCGCAATCTTGACAAGTTTCGTCTTAGCCTCCTTCAGTAAGCTTTTCTCGTCCTCCGACTTTATCACGATGCACCGGCCTGAGCCATCATTGCTCACGACCCGGATTCTCAGGAGGTACTGGACAGCTGTCGTCCCCCCTAAGTAGTGTTGCCAAAATACAATCCTATCCCCCTTCTCCCTATGGATAGTGGCGCGTCGGAAAACTCCCGAATTACAATCGGTGAGAATATAATCGAGGACAAGCTGCTGCTCGTCATGAACGACTACGCCGACATTTGCTCTCTTGGTATCCCACGACTGTTCAATGATGCCTTCAACGGCACCACGCTCGACAAGCACACCCACCATCTCCTCGTGGGCTTGTTTGTGCTGGTATTTCATCTTATGGAAGGTGGTGTGACCAGTGTCATCGTCCATGGCACCCTCAAGGGCTGCAGCAAGGTCTTTTGCGGCCTCAGGGGCGGCAGTATTCTCTGCGGCAACCTCAGGGGCGTCGACATAGTCTTCGGTGGCCTTGGGGACAATGGCGCGGTGTTGTGCTACCTCAATGGTCTCAACGCGATCGGCGGCACGTTCGTGAGCTGCGGCGCGATCTGCAGCGGCCCTAAGGGTGACGGCAAGGTCATTTACAACCGTGACAATGCCAGCTGCATTTTCGACAAGGTTAGCTGCGTCATTGACAGCGGCAGCAAGCTCGTTAACAGCCGTAGCAGTAGCAGCAAAGTTGGACGCATGTTGAGCATTCGCAGCCTCGAGTTTTGCAATCTTCTCGTCCCTCTGCTTCAAGATTGAGGTGAGTAAATCCTCGCGGTCCGACATTAGCCTGTGAGAGCGCGGGGGGAAAAGAAAGTGCAGAGGAAAGAGCTGGGTGAGACGCCTCGGAAATAGTATCGCAGGGTACTGTTGCCGTAAAAGTCCAAAAATAATGCTATTCAGGCTTGGGAAACCCTTTGCCATTTTCCATTTTTGCCATCTTCAACTCCAGCTGTTGTGGGGTCTTCTCCACCGGAGGTCTCCTTCCTCCCTCCTTCCTCCCTCCCCTCTCCCATCCGCTCCCCACCTCCCCTCCCCCGGGCCCCCGATTCCACCACAATCCCTCACCTTTACTCGTTCCTATCCTTCCCACTCCTTGACAAGAGTAATTCCCTGCCCACCTGCCGGTGCCTCGAGAATGGAGAAGCTTGGTCTGAAGCCACAAGTACCTCCTCAGAAAATTAAACGTAATACGGCTAATTGAATATATATATGGAAGAGTCCGATGAGTATAAACAAAGCACTACGGTGTTCAGTCGAAATTAAGAGAAGTCTCCTGGAAATTGCTGCTCCTCATAAAAATAAAAGGCCATTTGGTTTCGTTAAAAAGAATGTTTGCCTCAGTCGAGTGCCCTATCTATGTACAACCCGTTTGCCAACCCTTGCTGTCCTCCCTCCAACACCTTTCGATTAGGTTTTTCATTTCCTCTGGCCGCTTCCCCTCGTAGACGAACCACGAAGGGTTCGCTCAATAATCGCTTCTTCTGC
Organism: Triparma columacea; assembly: GCA_030267965.1. NCBI lineage: Eukaryota > Bolidophyceae > Parmales > Triparmaceae > Triparma > Triparma columacea. Next base: position 8,462 of record BRYA01000340.1, read on the forward strand.
ATTTGTGTGAGTCCCTTGTCAGCTCGAAGCTCGGGGGAGAACACGTGGTTGACGTTTCCGTCGACGTCGTATGTAAAGGGTAGCTCAGCTCATTGCTCAGCTTCGGGTGGAGCGACACGGCGAGCGGAAAGGACAGGAGGGTGTGCGCGAGGGGGGTGGAGAGGAGGGACTGGTAGTGCTTTGCGGCCTCAGTGCGACCGGACCAAAGGATGTCGGCGACCGCCAATTTGTCACCCTTGAAGGCCCTGCGGGTTCGGGGGCGGGAGGGGGGGGGGGCAACGATCGGAAGGTTGCATTAATATTTTTGAAACTGTGGTTCTTATTTTCTTCCATTCTCACCTACTGTGACCTCATTGGTTGAATTTTTCACAATGCACTACACCCGCGTTCCCGTTCTCTACGCGTAACAGCTCCTTAACTCAGACTGCCTCTCCTCACAAACCTCTGAGAAGTTGCCGACCTTGAGCCACTCGAACTTGAAGCTCGCGTCGCCGCCGTAGTGGTACATCATGAAGCTCGAGATGTACGTAGAAGTAGCAGCCACGAGGACAAACAACGTAGTCTTACCCACCGTTTCTGTGATACTGAGGATGAGATTGGGAAGCTTAACCTGGAAGCGGGTTGCCAAGATCCTCGAGAACACGACTAGGACAACAATCTCGTTTATGAGGTCGACTCCCAAGCCAATCATCCCACGCTTGAAGTTTTCGGGGCCGATCTCGTCGATTAAGAAGAAGCTTCGTCGATTCGTGCTCCAGATGATTGGGAAGATGATTAGGGTCCCGATGCTTGAGATGAGCTCGGCGAGCTCTTTCGCCACGATCAAAACAATAAGCTCCTCTCTTGCCAGCATATTTTTCTCCTTGATGCATTTTCTGATTTCCCAAATATTATCGAGCAAGTCAACGACGGGCGGGATCATCATGGAGACAGCTGAGTCGTATGAGCCGAAGAGGAGCGCACAGTGGAACTCGTACATCAAATCGATAACAAATCCCGCAACGAATATGAAGAAAAAACGGACACTAGGCTGGAGCCATCGTTTGCTGCTCCTTTTCATCCCCCAGCGGTAGCCGAGGCGGACCCAGGACAGCCCCAGCACCGCTACATTTTGCCAGTAGCCGCTTGTAGCATGGAAGAGGCCCGATGAAAGAGGAATCACGACAAGGGAAGAGGAAAGCCCATCGGCAAAAAATGCCAAAAAAAACCTGTAATGAGAGTCGTTTGCGATTTTCCCGTGGAGCTTGAGCTTGACACCATCATCAAGGGAGGCATGACTCCCCTCTATTTTTTCCTCTAATAATTCTCCGTCGCAGTCAAGCCCATTGGGAGGATCGTCGACGCGAGTAACGCATCCCTTCTCCACATCATTGTCATCATTTGAGTCAACAACGTCTTCAGCAGCACCAACAGTCTCCCCATTTACTACGCTCTCGGTCGCAGCGACGACGTGCTCGTCCTCCAGCTTGGGGCTCTCTTTAGTGCTCGGAGCGGCTTGGGCGAGGGGGGGGGGAGTCGGAGCAACCGAGCTGAGTCCCCCGCTAAAGAACCGGTCTAGTAGAAACGCGGCTGTAAAAGTCATCAAGGGGAGCATGATGGGACCGGTATACACATCATAGAAGGGCACGGGAAAAGCCCAGGCACTCGACATGTAAAGGAGCAGCGCCCAGAGGAGTAGAGAATATAAGGCGGCCACTCCCATGTTAATGATGAAGTTCATCATTATCACATAACTATCCAACCCATGCTGAACTATTACGCACTTCAAATAGGCTAGACTAATCCCAAGGGCCCCAGCGAAGCGCAAGAACTGCTGCAGTGGGTAAACGACCCTCAAGAAAGTTGGGTTCGCATCGCGGCCTTCGAAGGCGGGCTCGAGTGGAATGCATGTAGCTGCCCCCGCAATGAGGGTTGGGATGACGTATGTGATGAATACGATGAGGGTGGCTCTTGGAATGCTGAATGTGTCGAGGGAAGTGTGGTAGTTTTCCTTCATCCTCATCCAAAAGACGCCTTGCACAAAAGCCTTGGGCTCTCCCTCTAGCGCTTCTGTTTTGGAGGGGGTAGGAGTGCTAGTGGAAAACATGGAAGCAGTCTCATGTGTGTGCATTATGGATCGGGTTGGGTGGAAGAGGAAAATGGGATTTTGAGGATGGTGGGGGTTATGTCGAGTGGAGGGTTATGGTTAACCCTACAGCCGTATAGCGCCCCCAAAACGTAGCTCGCGAGTGTTTTACAACAGCTCAGAAGTCCTTCTTTTTTTTTGTCTCATTTTCTGTTCGGATTCTGTTGAGAAAAAACATGGGTCCTGGAGTCACAGAAGTACACAGTTAGTTTGTTAGTCCAGAACTCAAGGAAAGGTCGAAACTTCCTTCGTAGGGGTAAAATAAAACGATTTATGCTACTGCGATTCACTGCGACAAACAGTTCTCGGAATTATCACTCGTCTTGTATTATCACTCGTCATGTAATGTCTCTAACCATGAAGCTCCTCCCAAAAACCACCGTCCCGTACTTCCCTTTCGCCCCCATCGATCCTATGCTCTCCGGTTCCCCGAATCCTACCTTCCTGTAAAGTCTTATGGCCCCCTCGTTATCATCATCGACTTCTAGCGTCAGGCACTCTACAGCGTTATCCGTCCCCTTGTAAGTCTCCTCTGCGAACGCCCTCACACCCTCCATCAGCTCCCTCCCTATCCCCCTCCTCCTGTACCCCTCATTCACCAGCATGTTCTTGCAGTGCACGTGGTTCGGGAGCCTGCCCCTGCTCCCCCCCCTCCTCCAGACGAAATCGACGCAACCGACTATACAACCGGTGGAGCTGTCAACACAGGTAAGGGTCCTGTCGCCCTTGAGGAGGCTCCCGGAGTCGGAGCGCAGCGTGAGGCCGGACAAGGTGCCGCTGGCGTAATCTTGCACTAGTCTATTACTGTGGGGGAGAAATCGGAAGGAGTTAATTAGTGGGTAGCGATTGAATATAAAGAAGCTTCATTCCTTCCTCACCTAGCCTGCTCTTCTGTCATTACGTACACCCTGTTACCGAGCAGATTATTGACCCCGACGAATCCCCCGCTGACGATCCCCACAAGCATTCCCGGTGTGATGTCCCCTTCCCCCCCACCACCCCCTGTTCCACCGACCTGCAGGTTCAGACCATCGAGGAGGGCACCTACAACGAGGCCTGCGCCGACGCCGCTGAAGACGCTCTTGAGGCGGTCAAGAGGTGAACCCTCGAAGGCTTGCTTCTTCTGAGCCTGCTGCTCGACTAGCGCTGAGGGCGTTGTTTGAGCTCGAAAGCTTGCTAGCTGTTCTACCTAGAATACATAGTGGATGTTGTTAGTAGGTATATGTGTGGGGGCGCTTTGGAAGGCTCTTTGGAAGGCGCTTTGGCTGATACCTCACCGACTCTTTGTCTGAAACTTGTGCATATTTGAGGTTTCCTTTACGTTTAGGTAGTGATAATCCTAATATATAGTTATATGAATCTATAGGTGATACAATTAATACTAATAAGAGTACAGGAAAAAGCTTCATCAAAAAAATGGGATCTCAGATCAGAAGAAGGAAGAAATCGGACGAATTCCTAAAACAAACAAATAGAATTACACCTTGGAAGTTGGGCGGCATGATATTCATCATTTAAGTGAGGAGAAGAAGTGAAAGAAAACGAAGATTGATTTAACTTTGACAACAACAAGTTATTCCTACAGAAACTCCAGAATAACTCTCCACAAAACTTTCGGGATCTTCTCACGTGCCTCACTTACCCTTAGCGCCGCGGGGTCTTCGCTTACCCTTAGCTTCGCGGGGTCTTCAACTCCTTCAATTCGCTTCCGCTTGGGTTGATTCTCCACGTGATCCCAGGTTCCCTTGAGGCACAGAAGAGCGGTGACGCGTTCCTTCACAGCGTTGTTGCGATGCCACCTGTAATGGAGAAGGTCCTCGACAGACGGCATATCTTTATCTTCAGCGGCATCGTCTAGGGCTTCGCAGTCCAAGAAGGCTTCTTCACCGATGGAAACAGCAGGAGATAGAAATAGTTCCGTCAGGGAGGAGCATCTGCTGAAGGCGAATTCGCCAATCGTCATCACAGAGTCCGGGATTGTGATGGCCGTGAGGGAGGAGCATCCTATGAAGGCGCATACACCAATCGTTGTCACTCCTTCCGGGATGGTGATGGCCGTGAGGGAGGAGCATTCTTCGAAGGCGCACTCGCTAATCGTCGTCACTCCATCCGGGATGGTGATGGCCGTGAGGGAGGAGCATCTGGAGAAGGCAAATTCACCAATCGATGTCACTCCGTCCGGGATGGTGACGGCCGCGAGGGAGGAGCATCTGTGGAAGGCGTGTTCGCCAATCTCCGTCAATCCGTCCGGGATGGTGATGGCCGTGAGGGAGGTGCATCCGGAGAAGGCGCCATACTTAATTGTCGTCACTCCATCCGGGATGGTGATGGCCACAAGGGAACATTCAAAGAAGGCATTCCTGTCAATCGTTGTCACTCCTTCCGGGATGGTGATGGCTGTGAGGGACCAGCATGAAGAGAAGGCGCATTCGCCAATCGACGTCAATCCGTCAGGGATGGTGATGGCTGTGAGGGAGGAGCATCCCCTGAAGGCGCAAAAGCCAATCGTCGTCACTCCATCTGGGATGGTGATGGCCGTGAGGGAGGAGCATCCTTCGAAGGCGCCATCGCCAATGGTTGTCACTCCGTCCGGGATGGTGATGGCCGTGAGGGAACGGCATTCGTAGAAGGCGCGATCGCCAATCTCCGTCACAGAGTCCGGGATGGTGATGGCCGTGAGGGAGGAGCATCCAGAGAAGGCGTCCTCGCGAATTGTCGTCACTCCATCTGGGATGGTGATGGCTGTGAGAGAGGAGCATTCGTAGAAGGCAGCTTTGCTAATCGTTGTCACTCCGTCAGGAATGGTGATGGCCGTGAGGGAGGAGCATCCAGAGAAGGCATAAGCGCTAATCGTCGTCACTCCTTCCGGGATGGTGATGGCCGTGAGGGAGGAGCATCCGCTGAAGGCACAATCGCTTATCGTCGTCGCTCCGTCCGGGATTGTGATGGCTAAGAGGGAGGAGCATCCGCTGAAGGCGTTAACGCCAATCGTCGTCACTCCGTCCGGGATTGTGATAGCTGCGAGGGAGGCGCATCCCAAGAAGGCGTTATCGGCAATCGACGTCACTCCTTGTGCAAAAGTCACTTCTGTGAGTTCCAAATCGTCTTTGAAGCTCCCTGCCTCGTCTGTGCCATAGTATACTGCTGTTTTGGGCATTTTGAAAAAGGGGAGAGTTCCGGGGTTGAGAGGATCTTTTCACCTGTCTTTTCGGTTATCAACGGGATCAGGAGGGTTAGTGTTGGTGTGATGAAGAATGAGAGGGAACGTGAGAATCCTCAAGGATGCATCAATGGCAGGTCTCTGCCATAGTAACCTTAGTATGGTGCTAACAGTATCGGAAAAGGGCCGACAGTAATATGATCTCGTCTACAAGACGGTTACACCCTAAACCCTCAAAAACAACCATGCCCTCAGAATACTCGAAACTGACTGAAGAGGGAATTTTGTTCCTTGGTTGTGGAGCTTAGGTAAAAACAAGATATGTACATAGGCCGTGGTATAAGGTCCGAAAGCTCAACGGGGTTAAACCCCAATTGTTATCCTCCTTACCTTAATTAAGCTATATTTTTGCAAAGTTGGCAAAAATCGAATTAAGGCATCCAAAGCAAATACCATTCAAATGAGGTGTGTATACTTATTTTCCATATATTTATAATTAGTTACATTTGTATGATACATATATTCACAAAATGTGACTATATGTATCTTATAACGCCAAAACAAGCTACAAAATGGAAACACATCCCGACATGCCGACATCATCCCCAAAATTAACCCTAACCCTTACCATCATCACCACTACAATCATCACCACTATCACTATCACTCATCTCATAGGTCAATAACAATCCTCATCCTTACCACCCTCCTCTCCTCCACTTGCCCTTTCAACCTCCCTCGTCCCTTCCTTCATTCTCCCATCCATTCTCCCACACTCCGACCCTCTCCTCCTTCAACAACCCGTCTCCATGGTGACTTATCATTTGCAGCTGACAAGCTCCCCTCCCTCTTCAAGAACTCTGTAATAATCCTAGCCTTTGGTGGTGGTTTAATCCCTGCAGCAATCGCAGCGAACAAGAGCATGCTAGCGACCATCACTGGTAGGAAGGGTGAAAAGGACCTTGAGGACTCGAAGAATTACCAGGGTAGAAGGGAGGAGTACAAGGACAGGCTATCCCTTGATCCAACAAAGTCCTCCACAGTGTACATCCCAACAACTGCATCATCCGGTCCAACCCTACCCTGTTCCCCCCTCCTATTTTCCTCCCCCGTTTACCTATCCGACGTCGTGTCAATAGTCGGTCGGATAGAGAACGTGGACTCCTTAGCCGACTGGAGGAACCTCCCCTCAACAAAAGTCCCGGATCTCGCTACCCCCGATAACCCCCCAATGTGGTTACCAAGGTCTACGTTTAAAACCAACATCCGCTCAGCCAAATTCAAGTCCTGGCCTGTAGATTCAAACGGTACACCCATAGGTGGTGATGAATTGCGGGGTACTGAGTTACCTCGCGTTAAATCATCAGGCGCCTCCATACCCGACGCTGCTTTGGACGCCGTGTTCGATACCTGGGCCTGGGGTGCGAGTGTAGCGACGCCTGATAAGGTAGGGAATTGCTTGGGGAGGTGGAGACCTAATAAGGAGACATTTGACTTGGACGCATTTCAAAGGGACGCGGTTGCAGGGAGGGCGGTTACGGGATTGGCGATTGTTGCGTTTATTGTTATTCAAGTTAGCGCTTACGGGGTGCTTTTCGTGGCGCCGTTCTTGAGGGAGTTTTTCAACCTTGACATTGGCTTCGGGACGCTGGGATCATGCAACCCTGAAGGGTGTGCTAATCTTTTCTTCTAGGAGTACATACATGTTGAAGACCTCGCTGTTCACTTTTTTTTACGATTAAATCAGTATAACTACTTTTACGACACGCTTTCCTCCTCCAGCTCCTCCTCCAGCTTCCTCCTCCAGCGCCCCCTTTTACTTCACAGTAAAGTTTGAACCGTGGCTCCCTACAGCTCCACACTCCCCCACTTCATGTTTGCTCTCCCAAAGGCCGGCGTCCTCAGCCTTGTGGATCCAGATCCTGAACTTCTCCTTCGTCACCTTCTTGTCGCTCCCGCTCTCTAGCTGCCGGAGCATCGTCATGTCGTGCTTCTCGAACGCTACCCTCATAGAGTCGGGCATTTCAGCGAGGACCAAATAAGGGTTCAAACCACCTGGACCTAAGGGCAGCCTTTTTCCGTTGTCCTTGATGAAATGCATGTTCAAAGACGTATTGGTGCCGTAGTGGAAGTACTGGTAGTTCTCCTCCCCCCTTTTCTTCTTCCTCTTCCTCCTCATGGTGCTCTTTTCTGCACCTTGCGACTTCTCATCGTGAGCAGCATTATTGACGAGCATCTTCTCAGCCTCCCGGATTGCCAACTTTGACTTCTTCCTAGCTCTAATCTCCTCGACATCTTCAAAATTAAGGTCGTGGTAGTTCTCTGGTACTGCCACTCCACAAACTGCAAAGTAATACAGGTCCATGATGTTCCACAAGTCCCTCCCGTAAACGAGCTCGTTCAGTCCTTCTATGTGCTTGTCCCAGTACTCCTTCCCCATCACGCACTCCCTGAAGGCGTTCTGGGACTCGACCGCCGCGTGGTATATGCCCTCCCCACGGAGCTTCCTCTCGGCCTTTACAAAGAACTTGAACTTTATTATTGGATCGGTTGACTTCTCGTTCATTAGCTTGAGGAGGTTGCAGCTATATTCGTCGGGCATATTAGACGAAGTTTCGATCTCACCGACCTCGTCCCTGGACTCGGACTCATCGATTTCCTCATTGGTGTGTCTGTGTGATTTGTGTTCCTTGTGGGTTCCATGATGGTGGGACTTGTGATGGTGCGACTTGTGCGACTTGTGCCCAGATTTGTGCGTTGATCTGCGACGGGACTTATGAGTGCCGTGCCCGCAAGCCTCGTTGAGTTTGCTTATTTGGATGAAGTGTTCAATGAGTTTTATCATTCTGCTTTGATCCCCCCCGTCTGCCCCTTCCTCTTCCCCATCAGGCGCTTCGCCTTTCATAAACACACCATCACCTAGCAATTCCGTACACATCACGCTGAATTGTAGAGGTGACATTCCCAGCTCTGTACCCCCGTAAAGCTGGAAAATGAACCTGGACATGTAGTCGCCCCTCGGAAGAGAGAGGAAGTTGAAAAGGCAAAGAAAAAATGATTCCTGCGATATGGCCGGGGTGGGGTTAGATTAGAAATATGTGTCTCCCCCCCTTACTCCCCCCCTTACTACTCCCCATGCTCTCACCTTTGTAATTTTGTCTTTTGTTGCAACGGAATTGCGGAAAAGTGTTTTCATAAATGGTAGTTGGATGCCTGCGGATTGCATGCCCTTGCCATTGTAAACCTCCTCGTCCTCTAGCGTGCCGTTCTTGTTCTCATCAAGGGCATCAAAGAGGTCGGACCATTGACCCTGGTCCTCCACGGTCATGCTGACGAGAAATTGGAACTGCTGCACAGTCTTGGGTGGGGGTCAGTGAGAGTCGTGATATTAAGAAGTCGGTCGGAGGGCATGACATGGACAAGTAAAATAAGTTAGGGACGTCATGACGAGACAAGATATCGGATACGTGGAATAGAACTGTCGCGTATACCTCCTTCTCAACCTCCCCCCCTTGCCCCCAACCCGCCTCACCTCAGGTGTGAAAATCTCATTGTCCTTCCTCATTTGGTCCAACACGGCCCTCCTTTTCAATCTGTCCATTTCCGAGTTAGTTCTGATTCTCCCAGAGGAGGGTACAATTGAATCCACTCGTTGAATGCTATCAAGGCTTACGGTGCTCGCGATTGCGGCCCCCTTGGAACCACAAGCCCCCATTGTCACTCCTGTGCTGTGCTGTTATGTGTTTGAGGTTGGCTTCAATACCCCTTTCCGATGTCCTTCGGCCCTTTTGAGGCCCCCCGAAAAGCAATTCAATCTAAAGCGAAATATCGATTGTGTACAGTAGTAGAATATGAGACGGTAGGTTTTAGCAACAAATCCCAAAAAATGACAAAATCCGGGACAAAAAGCAAATCCACAATCCTATTCCTGAAATAATGCTTCGTCAAATCTCAACTTCACATTTTAAGCGCGCGGCTGCTACAACTTCGCTCGTCGCGGGGGCCATGCTAATCGCCGCTTGCACTGCAAACCCTGCAAATGCTCAATCCGACTCATCCCGAGTTGCAGTGTCCAAATCTGAATTTACTCCTCTCACAGTATCATCTAACGTCGTAGTCGGAAAGAACGTCCACAAGGTCACTCTCGACTTCCCTAGTCCCAATGATTCCCTCGGAATGACTACTGCTGGCATGCTCATGGTGCAGGGGGAGAAGCGCGATGGAAGCGGAACCATCGCTCGCCCTTACACTCCTGTGTCAAGAAACGATACCTTGGGGAAGCTCGAGCTCATCGTCAAGGACTACCCAAATGTCGGAAACGTGTCCTCCCACATTTGTGCCGCTAAGCCTGGAGACAAGCTCGGTGTCAAGGGCTGCTTCACTAAAATCAAGGTCACCCCCAACAAATGGAAGAAGGTTGGCATGCTCGCTGGAGGTTCGGGAATCACGCCGTGCCTGCAGGTCGCAGAGGAGCTCCTTTCCTCCTCCGACGACAAGACTGAGATTACTTTGATTTTTTGCAACCAAACTCCCCAGGACATTTTCCTCCAGGACCACATTGACGCTCTCGCTGCTAAATCCGGCGGCCGCTTCAAGGTCCACTACTGCGTGGACAAGGCAGGATTCTTCGACTTCTGGAAGGGACTTACTGGTTATGTCAACGCCGACATGGTTAAGAAATACCTCCCTGCGCCAGCCGACGACAGTATGATTATGGTCTGCGGTCCTCCCCCAATGTACAAGGCCATCTGCGGAGGAAAGAAGTTCGAGAAGGGGAAGGCCCCCCAGCAGGGCGAGATCACTGGGATTTTGGGCGATATGGGATTCACTAACACCAACGTCTTCAAATTCTGAATCTCTGTTTGTACAACAGTGTAGCGAAAGGAAACGGTTTTAAGTAGAAAAGAAAATGGTCGCTCTCTTTTTTTCTGGGTCAAAGGCCATCCCACCCCCTCTCCTCCCCTACCCTATTCTATCTACTTTTTCTTCGGCAAAGGTGGAGGTCTTCTCTTCGTTGGCACCCCGATTTCCCCAACGGGCATGGCACTTGCAGCGTTCCTCTCCGCCAAGGCCGTAGCCACTGGATCTGGAGCTTTTGGTCCCCTTGCGGCAATAGAGGCTAGGAAGGGGTTAGGAGGCCGGGCGGCGGGTGCATCTCCTCCACCTCCTCGCGCTTTGATGGCATCCAAAAAGGGATTTCCTCGAGGTGGACGCGGCATCCCACCACCCTCTGCACCTCCCCTACTTTGGATTGCCGCAAGCATAGGGTTCGGTGGCCTTGCACCACCAGCGATAGCTGCTGCCATCGGGTTCGGTCCCCTGGCCTTAATTGCCGCTGCCATGGGATTCACCCTCATTGGCTCCCCTGAACCCCCTCCCCCCAAATCAGCGGCCTTTTCCAGAGCCCCCTCGTCGCTTACCGCAAGAACGCTGGCCCTTGCCTTCAGCGCCTTGCTTTTCGGCTCCCTCTTTTCCACCTCCTTTTTCTCCTTCTTTTTGGTTGCTCCACTTCCATGCTGGGACTCAAGCATTGCCCTCATACTTGCGCTCGTCTTTACCGCTCGAATCTCCCCCCCCCCCTCCCCGACCCCGCTGACACCTACATCCCCCCCGTTATTGAGCCCTCCCTGTAGCCCATCCTTGACACCCTTCCCTCCTCCCTCCGTCCTAGCCGCCATGGCCTTCGCCATGTCCAATTTCCTTTGCCTTGCCTCTTCCTCGTCGCTCAATTTCTTGAAAGCGCTCCTCTCCTTCTTTTTGAGCTCCGGTTCGCAGTCAAACACTCCCCCGATGACCTGCCCCCTCCCGGAAACGTCAAACTTGCAGAACCTGCGGTGATGAGCATGAGCAAGGGAGGTAATCGAGTTAGGGAGTGAAAAACCATTCCTGTTTTCGCTCTGCCTCACCTGTTCAAGACTTCCTCGTATCCAACCTCCAGAACCCCGCATAGGGTGGCCGCGTCGTTCTCCGCGTCAGGAACCTGCAGCTTTTGCCCCCTAATCTTAGCGAACTCTGCAATTGGATTATAGAGAGTTTAGTGTTAGCCATACGTGAGCCCTTTCTGAAGCTCTCTGTTGCAATAGCCCCCGGTTCTCACCTTCCAACAGCTCTGCCTTGTTCGGAGTCGCGTTACGGATGTTCTCCTCACTCTGCCAAATCTTGTAGAGCAGGCCTTTCCCCGACACTTTGCCGTCCTTCTCTGAGACTTTCAAAACGCCCAGCTCATCCGCTACCTTCTTGTAGGCTTTCTCCGCGTCGGCCTTTAACGTCTTGAGCACGTCCTTGCCGTACTGTTGCTGCAAGTACTCGCTCCTAAAGTCCTCAAGCGCGGCGTCCCTCTCAGCCTTCATCTCTGCGACTAAACCAATCGCCCCACCCTCGCCCCCCCCCTCCAACTCCTTCCTCCTCTTCTTCAGAACCTCTAGCCTCTCCTCAATCCCCACAAAGTGCGCAATCTTTGCCTCCATGGAAGACTCGTCCGGGTAATAGTAGGCAGGTTGCCTCTCGTCAACTGCTTTCAGGGGCTTCAACTTCTCCTCTTTTTCAACCTCGTTGACAGGGTCCCATCCGCTCTTTACCGTCTCCCCGTCCTGCTGGGCAGACATGCTCTTGAGTTTGGCAATCAGGCCGTTCTTCCATTCGAGCTTCTGCCCGACCTTCCCAGGCGTACTATCGAGCTCGAATGCCGACGGAAGGCAAGCGTAGACAGCCCGGAGCTCAGTTACGTCGTAGTCGCCCAAGTTCTTGAAGCACGACACGTTGGCTCCCATTAGAAAGTTCTCACGGGCGATGTCATCCTTGTGCATGACGCACCAGTGCAACAGCTTCTTCTCTCTCAGCCTCTCCGCCAAAGCGAATGTAGCTAGACCGCCTTTCTTCTTCACCTCCTCCAAGTAACCCTTGACGCTAAGCTTGGAAATATTAACAGGAATGTAACTCCTCATGATCTTAAGGCACTGTTCGTTGGCCTCCTTTTGCTTTTCCAGCCATTCGTGCTCTCGCCTCGCTAGCTCCTCGGCTCTCTCCGGGGCAGTGTTCATTCTCTCGTTCCAGATCTCGATCTGCCCCTCGTGCTTGGTGTTGCTCTGCTGAACCTGCGACGAGAAAATTGATTGGGCAGGGTTAACACGGAATATTATATAATGGCAGTTACCTTTTCTCGCCACCACCGGCTCTCTTCTCACCTTGAGCAGCTGCACCTTGAATTCCTTATCTTTCGTTTTCAACTCCTCGTTAACCTCTTTGGCAGTGGCGGCAAAAGTTGCGTCGTCGCTCCTCAAAACCTTTTCGAGAGCGTCCACGATCACGTTGAAGTCTTTCAGTTTAAAAGGGATCTGCTCCACCTGCTTCTTCTCTCCCACCAGCAATTTTTCAAGCTTCTCCCTTGCGGACTTTATCGTGATGGTCTTGCCCTTGTTACCACTCCTGGCACCGCCGGTAAGCTGGCTCAAGAAGCCCCTCCCCCCCATTGGAGGCAAGCCGCCCCCCCCGCCTGGCCCACCAAGTCCCTTCGCAGCGGCAGCGGCGGCAAAAGGGTTGCCTCCGCCAAATGGGTTAGGTGGACGGCCTCCTCCACTCGAGCTGCTCGCCACACTTTGGTCATCTCCGTCTCCTCCTGCCTTATTCCTCAACTGAGCCAAGAATGGGGGAGGCTTCCTACTCCCAAGCAGTGGCGCTTTGTCGTCCTCCTTGTCATTTTCCGCACTTTTCCCCCCGCTTTCCTTCTTCGTGAGTACGCGCTCTTCCGCGATGGACTTGCTCGCGCTAGTAAGGGCCCTCCCGATGTTAGGGTTCTTGAGCAGATACATGACCTTGTCTAGCTTGCTCATCTCGAACATCATTTTGCTGTACTCGAGCTCGTGGTGGGCCTTCTTCTCCTCGGCCATTAGGAAGGCGTTACCGTTACTGCTTTCGATTGCCCACTCCAGCTCAGCCTCGGCCATTCCCGTGGCCTTCTTGAGGATCTGCATCTGTTCCTTGAGCTGCGACGTCCAAGCGAGGGGTTGCAATGTTGGGTTGGACTTTCGTTAAAGCTGTTTGTGCTACCTTGTGCTCTGCTAGCTCCTCACCTCCTTCTCCGCCTTCTCGTTCAGCGTCTGTTCTAACTTCTGTTTTTCCTTTTCCGCGTTCTCTGTGAGTTCAAGGACCTGATTCTTGTTGTGTTCAAGCTGCTCTTGGAGACTTGCCGCCTGCTTCTCTGCCTCTGCAATAGCGGCCTCCTTCGCTGCCTGGATCTTGTCCTGGATCTCGATATGGATCTTTTCGTCCATTTCTGCGCGCATAGCTAGCTCAGTCTCCTTCTTAGCATCTTCGATCTGTATCAAGAACGGAAGAAGGGGGTTGCGTTAGTTAGTGGACTTCAGTGGATTAACCCATGGTACGATAACCCTATTTCATGTCTTAACCCTAATTCTTACCAGCTTCTGCTGCTGTTGTCTCGCCTCCTCGAGCTTCGCCTCCATCTCTGCCTTGGCGTCGTTTGCCTCTGCCTGAGCGAGCTGCAAGAGATGGAGCTTGAGTTCGATTGAGGACCTGCGACGATCGAGGAGAAGCGAAGCAACGACCGAAGGGTTGAGTTTTTTGTTATTGTTTTTGTTTTTGAACTATCGTGCAAATTGTGCCTCCCGTCCATGCTCACCTATCCTTAATCATTTTTGCCTGCTCCTCGTCGTCTTCCTCGTCGTCGGTCGTCTTGCCTTCTTCCCCCTGAGCGTCTCCGAGTATGACGCCAGCGTCCTCCTCTTCCTCTGTCCCCTTCGTAGCTCCTCCGCTTCCCCCTTCTCCCGCGTCTGCCGTACCAGTCGTTCCTTGGTTCTCCTCCTCTTCTTCCTCCTCTTCGTCTTCTCTCGTGCTCTTTGATCTCTTCAAGGCCGTGCTGTACCTTCTGTGTCGGCTTTCGGTCTGGTCAATGTCAGCGGCGTCCAAATCAGATGCTACCTCTCCGTCGCTTTCCTTCACCTTTTCAGCATTTCTGGTGCAAATCTCTTCAATCTTCGCCCTGCACGCTTCTACAGGCTCCTTCTCTTTCTTCTCTGCCCTTGCTAAGTCGCTGATTGGTGGTCCAATGCTAGAGGAAGCGAAACGACGAGGGAATAGGATTGTGTTAGTTTGATCAAGTGGATCCCAATGGGCAATGCATCATATTTTTTTCTCTTCCATCCTCACCTCAAAACGCTTTCGTTATTTTCGAGCTGCTCAAGGAGCTTTTGGAAGCCTTGTAATGTCGTGCCGTTCTTGTCGAACCAAATCTCGCCAATGATATTGTTCACCTTGAGTACCTCTCCAATTGCGAACACCAGTTTATTCCCGGCCTTGTGGTGGCTAACGTCGACGTGCTTAAGCGTCTTGCTCCCTTTGAGGGCTTCCACGATTGGGATTATGTGTTCCCCGAATTTGTTGCTATGATCTCCGCTAAGATCAATCTCCTTGAGGGGCTCGGAACTCTTAACGAGCCTGCTTAGTGCGGTCTGAGCTCCGTGAATCGTGCCAGCCGAGGTAAAGAACCCAGGGGACATATTTCGGGCGGCGTAAAACCTCGTCAAGGTTCCTGGCTTTCTCTCAACAATACTCTGGGCTATAAGACCCATTCCATCGATTCCAAGCGAGCAGTCGTTGAGTGAGAGCGTGGATATTGGGAAGCGAGGGCTTGACTCGATCTGGGTTGACACGGTGGCGACATCTGCGTGGGTGAACTTGTTTCTAGACAGGTTCAGTTCGACATCATTGATGAGGTTAGGGGAAGCGTTGGAAAAGAGGGCGGACAAAATCTCAGCGTAGCAGTCCGAGTTCAAGGTCGTCATGCTAATCATGTTGACGGTGGAGAGCCTTTCCGTCTTCTTCAAAAAGCCTCCGAGAGCCGCAGCACCCTCGCGGTCGAAGGGGTTCCGAGAAATGTCCACGCTCTCGAGAGATGTCCAAAGGCGGTTGTTGAGCTTTAAAGGCTCCAGGCACACTGCACCGTCGAATTGGGTGTTGACTAAGTTGAGCTTCGTGAGACATTGGGACAGGGCCAAGAAAAGCCCAAGGGCTTCCGAGCCCTTGGAACCTATGTTGTTGTGAGACAGGTCGAAAACCTTGAGGGTTGATGTCATCGTTGTGGCAAGGATGTTGCTGCAAAGGGTCTGGAAACCAGAAGCTGCTTTGATGGAACACTTGGACAGGTAAAGCTCGGTGAGCGCGCAAGTGTAGTCGTCGTCATCGAATTCTTCGGGCACAAAGGCGTTCGAGAGATGCGTAAGGCCGGCGTCGGTTATTGGGTTCTTTGAAAGGTCGAGGATCTGCGAAAAGCAGTGCGACGACGATCAATTTGGTTGGGTGAGTTTACGGGATTAGGATGGTCAAGACAAGATGGGCGGCAGGGTGAAGTGTAGGGACTAAAGTGAAGTGTAGGGACTGAGACTCGGGGAGCCCTCACCTTGACAGAACCTCCCACCGCAGCAACTTGCTCAAGCTTAGCAGCCGTCAGGCTCATGTTTCTGAAGATCATTTTCTCAATCACCTGCTTGTTAGCAATCGCAGCAAAGATACATTGTGTTCCCGTCGCAGATATGTACAATGATTCTCCGGTGACAGTCTTGAACCAAGGAGAGTGGGCGATGATACTGCAAATGGCATTAACGTCCTTGTCGCCAAATGAAGGGCTCGAGACATTCTTGAAGCACTCAGTGAGGCTGATGGTTTTGTTCCCGACCTCTTCGGGGTTGGTCCTATAGCTGAGCCCCTGCAGCTCTGTGTAAATGTGACCGATAACTGTGTCTCGGACCTTGCCTTCCTCGTAAGTAACAGTGGCCTGGTAGGTCTCGACGTGAGCCTGGGCTGGCATCATTCTCTCCCAAGGCCTAGGCATCTCGGCCAGAAGCTCGAGGCTGCGCTCAGGGATGTAGTGGAGCATATTCTGGGGGAACTTGTAGCTTATCTGCATCCTCGCACACTGGATCGTGAAGAGGACGGAAAGACCCACAGACTGGTCAAGTGACGCAGAGGGAGTGTTGGCAAACCTGAGGTCAAAGAGGTGCTTCTCATCTCTCATGAACACAATCTCCATCACATTGTCTTGGCCTTCGACGTGGCCCATCTGCATCACGTCGTATATATGAGCAGTCTTGGCAACCTTCAGGGATCCTGTCATGCCGATCTTGGCAGTGAAGACAAAGTACTTTCCGACAATTAGGAGGCGGGCAACAGTCTTGCCGTGAGTCCTCCCATCAGGAAACTTCTCTATCCAAGTTGGCGTGCCTACCACGGTATTGTTGGTGATCTGGTTGGCAAAGTCCCATTCACGCTGAGTGAGGGGAGGGAGCTTCACCATGGTGAGGTGGGGGGGGGGCGTGGAATCGGGAGCAAAAGGAGGAGATGAAACGGTTGATGCGCGGGGGGATGCCAAGCGGGAGAAGGATCGGCAGTAAGGGTGTCCCTGGAAAGGTTTTGAAGGCTGTTCGGGTAAAAAGAAAGACCAAAGATCTGCTCCCCAGCCCAATTATCTACACATGGGTGTTCCAGTTTGGTCGATTGCAGTAGTGATAATAGCCGTGTGGCCTTGGCTTAATGACATACTCTTCACCCCCACCTACCATGTACATAAGACCGGGGCTGTAGTGATCACAGGAGCGTCATCTGGAATCGGTCTTGATGCAGCATTGACGTTGGATTCTCTTGGCTTCACGGTGTTCCCAGGGGTAAGGAAGGAGGCTGATGCAAAGTCGTTGAAGGAGATGTCACCCTCTCTTCGACCCATTTTGATTGATACGACAGACAGTCAGTCTTGCGAGAGGGCAGCAAAGGAGGTCGAGAGTTTTCTTCTTGAGTCCGGGCAAGGGTTGGTTGGCGTCGTCAATAATGCGGGAATCAGCAGGAGAATTCCGATGGAACTTGAGAACATAGATGCAGTGTCTCAGATGATGGACGTGAATGTGGTGGGAGTCTTCCGCTCCACCCTTCCCTTCCTGCCCCTCCTCAGGGAGCACAAGGGTAGAATAGTCAGCACCGGAAGCGTCGCCGGGTTGATCGCAACCGCAGGCTCTGCTACGTACAGCGCTTCCAAATTCGCGGTCGAGGGAATCACGGACAGTCTCCGTCTAGAAATGGCCCCATTCGGCGTCTCGGTTAGCATTGTTGAGCCAGCATACGTGAAGTCGAAGATAGCTAGCAAGCAGGTTGGGGCGAATGCCCCCATACTAAAATCTCCTGCCGGAGACAATGCCAAGGCACTGTACGTCGACTTCCTCAGCAAGCAGGACAAGAAAAGGATCAAGGCAGAGGAGAAGGCTTCAACAACGAGCGCGTCTACAACCCCTGCGATCGTCCACGCGTTGACCTCGCCGAAGCCAAAAACTCGTTACATTGTTGCCAACTATTTCGGGCTCCCGGCTTGGATCCTAGGTTGGGTGCACTACGCCCTTCCTGACAGAGTCGAGGATACGCTCGTCACACTCATTTCAAGTAGATAATTCTTGGGCGGTGGTCAGAGAGAATAAAATAGCGGTGTGCTTTTCACATACAACAGATTTTTTTACAAGTCCTCCTCGTAGAACCCTGGACGCTTTATGATAATACATCCGCACTTCCCGTCCTCGAGCTTGAAAGGATCTCCTTGTCCCCCCTCCCCACATGTCCCTCCAACGAGATCCCATTCTCCGACCCCAGTAGCGTGAGGGATATTCCGATCGTGTCCACCAGGAATCCGGCCGTTGCCTTGAATGACAAGGTAGTCAGCGACGCAGTTCTTATTCACGTAACAACTTCCTCCTCCACCCCCCCCCACGATGCCCGGACTAGTCCCCCCGCCTCCGCCTCCATAAAAGCCCCCCCCCCCCCCTCCTCCGTACTCTCCGCCGTTACCACCTTTCCACGGTTCTAAAACGAGCGCAGACAGTTGACAAAAGGGTTAGGACGGCGTCAATATTATATTCCAACGTCGTTCACTACGCTTTGCTACGCCGACCTCAACTCACCTCCTGCCTGCGGCGGGAACTTGCAGCCCATGACGTCCCCGCTATCCCCTCCCCCACCGCCACACCACGCTCGACCCATTCGTCCGTTACGAATATCGATCTTTGTGTGGGGAAGCTCTCCATCCTCGCCACCCCCAGGAACTCCGTTGCGAGATGCTCCGCCTCCGCCTCCCGATGCAACTAGAAGAGGCTCCAAACCAAGTCCTCCTCGACGCTGAATAATAGAATATCCTCCACCTCCACCTTTGATTAGCGACGAAAAGGGTTAGGATGAGGGACGTACGATTTTGTGTGTTTTGGACTTCACTTCACTTACCGCTCCCCCATATCTGGTTACCACCATGACCTTCTCCACCCCCCGGCATCCCGCCCAGCGCCGTCCCGTATCGATCCTCTAAGTTCACTTCACTTCCGTCCCAGCTCGTAACCTCAACCTGGGATATAATTGATTGGTGAGCTCTTTCCTCTTTCTTAATTGCTTCGGTGTAACCCTTAACCCTAACAGAGCCCCTGACTCACCTGTTTTCCGTAAACGCCCTTGCAGCCACCACTTCCAACACACAACTCAAGTTTCTCCCTGGGCACAACCGAAAGCAGAGCCTCTACGAAACCCCCTCCCCCACCATCCCCCCCCTCGTACTTTTTAATGTGGCCGCTCCCACCCCCCGCGCCCCACATCTGAATCTTGACTTGAAATACCTTCTCGGGCACCTCATACACATACACCCCTGGCTGGGGGAAAACGCTTATGCCCGTACTCTTGATGTGCTTCTGCCTGTGCTTGTCCCTGTCCTTAGCCCTCACCAGCGCGACGCAGCCCTTCCAACTGCACCTGCATAACCTCAGCGCGCAAGTCTCGTTCTCGTGTTCCAGCCTCTCCTCTTCGCACTGCAACATTCGATGGGCCCCCCCGCTGAATGTCTCGCCACAACCCAATCTGCAGTAGAGCTCAGGAAAGGGTCGCTTGACGCACAGGTCCTTCATGTGAATTTCCAAATCTGAGAATGCCACCCACTCTCCGCAGCGCCTCTCGCAAGGGACTAAACGCCGCGGGCATTCAACCTCCTCGTGATACTGAATGTTAGTGATGCTGCTCCCTTCCTTCAGGCTCATCCACTCCTCCTCCGTGTTCTTTAGCGGGCATCCTAGCGTACAGGCGATGATTCTCTTCCTACATTTTTCGTGCTCGTGGAAGTGCTGCTGCTGGCCCATTTTGACCCACTCTCCGCAACCCCATTCACAAATGACGAAATTCTCCTCCTGCCTTAGCATAGCTCGGTGGACGATTCGCAAACACCTTCTCCTACTCATGGTTCTTGGCGTGGTAACGGCGTCCTCTTTCTTACTCAAATATTCCTCGAACTTCCTCTCCCTCGCGGCTCTTGCCTCGAGGGTATTCTTCCTCTCATTGAACTTGTCCTCTGCATCCTTCTTTGCAGCTTCCATCCTTGCCGCAGCCTCCGCATCGACGGCTCCTTCCCTCGCTGCCTTCCCACTCACACCTCCTCCCCTTTTCTGCGCCTCGACAGCAGCCACACTCGCGCCGGCCTTGGCGGCAGCCGCCAGAACTGCTTTGTTCTGCGCTCGCAGGGTTGGGGTTAGGGTTAGGGTTAGGGTTAGCCGGGGGTGCGTGCATCGAGTGAACATTTGCTTCATTAGCCACTTCGCTCGCCGCCTCACCTGCATTTCCTCTTTCTTTTTTCTCTCCTCCTCGTCCCTAATTGCCTTCTCGGAGTCCATCCTCCTTTTTCTAGCAGCCGCTACTTCCTCCGCAGTCAAAGTTTTCTTGGCTGCCTTCTTCCTCCCCCCCCTCCTCTTTAATCTGGCCTCCTCTGCCTCGATCTCCTTCTGTCTGGCTTCCACCCTTTCATCCCTTGCCGCACTCCTCCTCAATTGATGCGTCCACATCTCCATCTCCATCTCTATTTTTACCTCCTCGGCACTCTTAGGGGCCATCCTTATCAATTGCCTTGGCACGAACTTCGCAATGTCCTCTCTCTTGGTACTTGGGATCATCTTATGTACAGGGGCGAGCGGATTTTCGACGGTGCACACTGCAAAGTCGTAAAGGAAGTCAAGTGTCTCGTCGTCCTGTCGGATCCTGGTCACGACGCATAGCTTCTCGGTCTTCATTCCCTCAAAGCGGTAGTAAATCTTGTCTCCCAATTTTAACTCCGCCTGGGCGTTCTTGCGCTTTTCGGCCAGCTTGTAATCGGGAAGCTCTGGGGCAGTCCAGCTGCTGTCTCCGAGGGCCTCGCAGAAGTAGAATCTCTCCCCTGTCACAGTGTCTGCATACTGCGTCCAATCCATGCCGTCTACAGACGTCACCTTTCTCTCAATGGTGCTCCTTCTCCTCAAAACCGCCCACCCCTGTCTATCCCTCTCACTCTTGGCGACTTCGGGGGGCTTCAAGTATGTGTAAGCCTTGCTCTCCCATCTCTCGGGGATAGGCCTGCTGTGTCTCTGCTTGTAGTGCCTCTGAATGAGCAAGACGGCATCCTGCGACGAGCGAAGCGATGAGAGGGGATGAGCGGGAACAGGTAGAGGAAGAGGAAGTGCAATGCGAGCGATGACAACTAGCCCACTAAAGGTACCCTTATGACAACTCGCTTCGCTCATCTCCTTGCTCCACCTCACCTCCTTCTTCACCATGTCGGTGTCAACGTAAAAAACCTCGTTGGTGTCCTTGTCTTGGTACTCCTCCCAGTGCCCCAGCGTACGCCGCAGGGTGCTGTTGGCGATATGCCTCTTGTCGTTCCACTCCGCAGCACTCAAGGCGGGCCAAGGGTAAAACATGACGTCTGCGTCTTTAGGGCCATCAGGGTTGTCCGCACTCCCTGGCCTCTCCCCCTTCAAAACTGCGGCCACCTCGCGCGGTGGGAACCAAGAACTCGCTCCAGATTCAGCATGGGACCAAAATTCCTTCCCCTCGGGCTCAATCGTTCCCCTCCATACACATGTTGCCGTCTCGTGCACGTAAGCAGGTGGGAGCGGGGGCTTCTTCCTTCCCGCGAGCTTCGCGGATTTTTTTGCCCTCTCGTACTCCTCGCGCTCCTTGGTTTCTTCCTCTTGGTCTCTTTCATACTGGATGTCGTAGTAAAGTGGGGTCACTTGCCTGGTCACTGTAGCACGGAACATACCAAAGCTCCCCTCCTTATCCGCCATAACTTTGCTGCCAACGGGGACAAATCTCGGAACTTCTGGGTCGATGACCACCTGCCATCCTTGGATGGGAGGCTTCGAGGTGTTCTTCCTACATAGCGCCCATCCCTGCCTGAGCTTGAAGGTGCCGTCTGGCCACTTTGTCGGAACGAAAGCAAGTTGGACAGGAGCGTTGGCATCCAATTTCACTTGAGCTTCGTAGTCGGTGTCTGCCCCCTCCTTCTCGAACTTCATTTTTTCCAGGAACTTGAGCTTGTGTTTCTTGCGCATCTTGTCCATCTTCTCCTTGGTGCGCATTTTATGCACCGCCTCCGGGGGGGGATTCCAGCGGTACTTTGGTAGCAACCACGCCTCCCTCTCGGCCTCACGCATTTCCGATAAGGCGGCGTCTCCAGGCTGGATTTCTTTCTTGGGTCCCCTCTCCTCCTGTTTCACTACGACCTTTGTGTTTGCTGCTGACTCTGCGTCGATGGTTCTATGAGGGAAGTAAATGTTGACGAATCTGTTGGTTGCATTCAAAGCGTTCAAGAGTTTCTTGCTGTTCCTGTGATAGAATTCGTTCCCGTCTTGATCAACTCTGTGCTCCCACTCGTTGTGTAACCCAAGTTCCTCCTTCACTGTGGAACTCTGCATCAAGCCATCCCACGTCGCCTCGAAGGGTTTGACCCACTGGCAGTTCTCGGTCTCGCCATGTTTGTAAAAGCTCTCGCCGCTCAGAGTGTCACACATGACATCCCAGTTACCATGTTTCCTCAAAAAGACTGACGTCTTTAAGACGCAGCTCCATGCCTCCCTTTTCTTTGCCATTAAATTGAATTCATCAGGCCTACTCCAAGTTGCTGCAGCGGCCTCGTCTTTCTCGCTCTGCATCACGGGGGCTTTCATAGCGAGCCTGTGCAAGGTACGGATGAGCGAAGCGAGGGTGGTAATCATGAGAATGTGCAAGCATCGACTCATCAATCCCTATTACAACACATCGTTCGTTGCTTCGTTCCTTCCATTCGCTCACTCACCTGTTCTCTCTAACCTTCTGCCTCTCCTTCTCGTCCTCCTCAAGTCTCTTCATCTCTTCAGTCTTGTTCCCATCCTCTAGTTCCTTCTTTTCCTCTCCACCCCCCTCCTTGGCCTGGTCTGTCTGTTTTTTCAGCATTTCTTCCATCAACTCCTCCTCAGTCTTGACGTGCTTGGCGTAGAAGAAATTTTTGGTGTCCCCGTCCTCCAACTCAATCCATTCCCCAAAGGTCCTTATCTGTTCGCTAATTTCCCTCATCATTCCCCACGCGTCGCCGTCCAATTCGATGCCCCTTTTGCAGCAAGACTCGAGCAGAGCATCCAGGCGCTTTCTAGTCTCCTCGTTTTCTCTCGCAATCTCCTCGCCACGAAGACTCTCAACTAATTCCTTCCTTCTATCAGTAATCATGCTCTCCCTAAGGGCGCTGCCGGATGGCTCGCCCAATCTAGCCTTGTCAGTGACGAGGAGGTCGTAAGGAAGATTACCGTGCATGTCTTTGGCCAGTGTGTTGCTGCGGTGAAGGTCCACAATTACCTTGATGGTTTCGGCGTGGCTTCCGCAGCGGTTCTCGAGGCAAGCCTCGTGGAGCGCTGTCCTCTTCAATTGGTTAGCAGCGTCGACGAAGCAGTGCTTGAAGGTGTACATGAGGATCTGGATGAGGTGCTTGGGCTCTTCGATAATTTTTATCCATCGCATGTCCCCTTGCTTTCCTACCCAATAGCCAGCGTCGGGATCGGGGTCGAACCTGCGGGGTGGATAAGTTATTAGTTAGTTCGTCGTGGTTGCGGCGGCGATGATCGTTGGTGAGCTTCACTCCCTGAGGTCGCCCAAGTTTCGTTCCCCCCCCCGCGTCTCACCTTGCCAGCGCGTGCTCGGTGATTACCTTCGTTGGGGGGCCAATCATCTTGTGCTCCGACTCCTTAACGAAACCGTACACCCTTTGGGCAGTCTCGAAGCACCAGTCCTTGAGGAACCTCTGTGCCTCGGAGCGCTTCATCTTCTCCCCTATAATCTGTCTGTAAAGCGTGCTAGCAACCCCTTCCACGGGGGGGTTGGCTTCGGGCCTTCCCATGAGCTCCAGCCCTGTTGTGCTCACAATTACCTTTCCACTCAAGACCTGCCTGAGATTCTCCTCCTCGTGGCTTGCGAGGACTTCAACGCATTCGGGGGAGCCAACTCTGGCGGCAGTGTGGAAGGGCGTGTTCCCGTAGTTGTCTACGATGTGCATGTTTGCGCCCTTTGATGAGCGAGCGAGGCGACGACCGGAAAGGTTGCATTAGTGCTGAGGTGAGAAACAGTATCTTGTTGAGCGGCAAGTCCAGACACAACTCACCTTTTCGAGAATAAACTGCAAAGTTTGTGGTTGGGAGGCCTTGGCTGCGTGGTGCAGGGCAGTGCGCCCTACATGATCACGCTGGTCTATGTTGCAGTGGCCGTCTACTATAATGGCTTCGCAAACGTCGCAGTGGCCGTTCGCTGCGGCGAGGGACAGAGCGGTGTAGGAGGTGGAGGTGCTCCTTCCAGGCTCGAGGGCGTCACACTGCTGGCCCGCCGAGATGTAAAGCTTAACGTCACATATGGACCCCGTGGCAGCGGCGATGAAAAAGTTTCGAAGAACAGGCGCGATTGGATCCGCAATTGTGCCTCCCTCATTTCTCATCAGAGCCTGCATAAGCAGTTTGTCTCCCAATCTTGTTCCATCGTCATTCTTGAGCATTCCCCTCTTGAGCTCGACTCCGTGGTCCTTCAGGGTCTCGATGATGGTGAGGCCATCGATACCGTCCCTAAGGCACTCGTCAATCCACTGCTGCCATTCCTCAGGCAAACACGCAGGATTGGCCGCAGAAGCGTGGGGATTGAGGTGGTCGGGGTCGGGGTAAAGGTCAGGATGCCGCTCTTGCATTCGGCGGAAGGACTCCCAGGCCATTACTCGGTGCATGAGGAGAGCGTGCTTGGAGGCTTGGAAGCCCTTGGTTGCCAAATTTTTCAAAAGCTTGTGCACATCGCACCCACGTTTCAAGTTTTCGATGATCCAATCATACCAGTCGTCGGGGATCTCACCCGGCTTGCATTTCAACCCGGGCATCAAGGCTCTGAGCTTGGATAGGGCAGCGTTGACCGACTTGAACTTTGCCTCCCTCGTAGTTTGTCCGATACCCTGGAACCTCTTCATCCCTTTGTAGACTGTCGGCTGGCCGTTTTTATCGAGCTCGTGCCAAGTTCCTGTGAGGTGACACTCCATCACAAAGAACTTCGGGTGCATTGAAGTCTCTTCTCTCTCCTCAACCAGTTCAAAAGCCACTTTAAAATCTCTCTGCTTCGCCTGATCCTCAAGGAGAGAGACTGGAGTCGCATTGAGGGTATTTGCGAGCTTCGAGAAGCCCTTGTACTTAGGATTTCCCCCCTTTACCTTTGCAACAAAGGCTGCGAGGAGAAGCGAGGAGGAGTGAGGCGAGGTGGGGATAAGCAAGGAGAAGAGCGAGCGTTGGGATTGTGTGGCATTCACGTGAAGTGACACCGTCCATTCTCACCTGCAAATTCACCAAACTCCAACATGCCGCTGCCGTCATCATCCACATCTGCGAGGAACTGGAGGTAGGGGAGAGGAGGATTAGGGAGGTGGCGGCGGGGGTTGTGTGGTGTGTGAAGGTGATCACTGCGGCGGTTGTGGTGGTGGAAGGTAGTAGTGACGTCTGATACAATCCCCCCCCCCCCCCCCCTCACCCTCACTCACCTCCTTGGCTGCATCGATACTGAAGTCCATCTCCATTGTGTGCAGAATTTTCTGGACCTCGAACCCATCTAAAGTGCCGTTTCCGTCCACGTCGTATTCCTCGAACTGCGGTGGCGTCGGGGGGGAGAGGTTAGAAAGTTCCTCCCCCTGGTCGGTTGCGGGTCCAGTGGCCAGGTTATCAACTTACCTGAGTGACAAGCTCCTCGAACTCCATCGGAGTGAACTCGTTCACGTACTCTTGGGGGCACTTGTACCCATTGTACTCCAAATGGTGCTCGTCCTTAGGTCTTTTCTTGGTAATATCGACTCCCACAGCAAGGGAAGTCTCCCCTTGGGTCTCCTTCTTTTCCTCGTCTTTTGACATGCTGCCAGGGGGGTCGGAAGAGAGTACAGGAGGGGGTGGCGGAGGAGAGCGCCGAGTGTCGGGGTTGGGGGTGGTGGTTTTGGAAGGTTTTAGGAATTATTCGAAACAGGAAAACAGGTGAGGAGTGAGGAGTTGGGAAAAATTTAGAAAAGGAAAGGAAGAAGCTGAAACGGCGGACGGTGCAAGGTCTCCGAATCATAATTGAAAAGCAGGGGCGGGTGTTGGCGAAAAGGGGGGGCGTGATCTAGGAGTTGGGCAGCAACGAGTTAAAGCTATCACCCTCGACAAGGGACAAGGGATGGATTACAAGGCATGGAGATCGTCGAAGAACGCACACCGTCATTTCCTCAAGGAGGAGAAGGAGGACTACTACGGCAAGCCCCGTAAGGCCAAAATATTCGTAGATGCTACAGAGGACGAGGTCCTTGACCCAAGGGACAACATTTTCTTCATGGATGCCAAGGAGAAGAGGGAAAGCCAGGACGCGGCGGGGTGGCTCAATAGGGACAGTGCGAATGGATTGATGCAACACAACTTGAGGATCATGAGCGGGAAGGCAGGAGTTAAGAAGGGGGGGAAGGTGCGTTGGGCGGCGAGCGAAGCGAGCCGTGAGGGGGCGGTGAGCGAAGCGGGGCGGTGAGCGAAGCGGGGCGGTGAGCGAAGCGGGGCGGTGAGCGAAGCGAGCCGCTGAAGGGTTTGGGGTGGGGGCTATGGTGGCAGCAGAGGACTCCTGAACATTCCCGGTTGGCGTAACCCGAGCAAAGCAAGCTTCCTGGAGGGGGGGGCATCGTTCACACAAGACGCGACTTCGCGCATTTCGCGAGCTGTTCTGCTCTCGAAATCCCGGGAGCCACGGGCCCTGGCTTTTTTGCTCGTCGCCTCACGCCCTTACCCCTCCCCCCCCCCCACCACCCCCCTCCCCCCAGATGAACAAAAGCCAGCTGAACGACGACGAAGTGTTTGACCCCTTCAACCCCCAGGCCAACCTAAAATTAAACGGTGGTCCAATCCCCTACTCCAAGCACCGTAAGTTGAAGAAGCGCCGTGAGATCGTGGAGGACAAAGGACCTGCCATTGAGGAGAGCATGGCGACTTGGGCGACGGAGGATGAGAAGAAGGAGGAACAGCTTGGGGACTATGAGGACGGCCTTGATAGGCCGAAGAAGGTCAAGGAGCTGAGCGACAAGAGGAAGAGGGCACAGCTGATTAAGGGGAACCCTAATCCAGCAAGCAAGGTGAGGAAAGGGGTTCTGGGGGGGACAGGGGGGACGGGGGTGGTGGGGGGGTGGCTTGTAAATAATTTTTCTGTGCCCTTTGTGTCTTACTTGCGGATCCTCTAACTCTTGCTGCTTTGGCGTTCCTCCCCCCTTAGATGCGTGAAGAGCTTGCATACAAGGCTCAGCTTGACAGTTACAAGCGCGCCAAGGGCGTCGACACCAGTGAGACCGTCGACGTTTCCGCCCTCGCGAATTACGGCGCCGTTGAGATAAGGAGGAAGAAGGGCGATGATGACGATGACCAGATAATGGACGAAGATGCGGCAGCGGCACTGCAGGCGGAAATTGATAGGGAGAGAGAGGAAAGGATGAGGGAAATTGCGGAGAAGGAACTGCACCAAAAGGAGAAACAACTGGTCATTAGGAGGCTGGGGAATATGGATATCGAGAGGAGGAGGGGGGTGCTGGGGAGAATTGCAAGCATGGGGAAACAACAGATTAAATTCATAAGGGGGCAATATGAGGAACCAACAAAAGTAGGTTAAAGGGTGGAGTTGGGAGTGGGGGGGGGGGGGGTCGAATGTGTGTCAATGACTAGGCCGCTACGTAAATAATATACTCAACCTTCCCCCCCTCTCCCCTCCCCCCTTCCCCCCCCCTTTTTTCAGATAATGCCCTTCCTCTGGCTCGGTAATTCTCAGACCGCCCACAACAAGAAGCTCCTAGTAGATCTCGGAATAACCCACGTCCTAAACACCGCCGTCGACGTCGACAACGCTTTCCCCGAGTTGTTCGTGTACTCCAAGATATCCCTTGACGACTCTGAGGATCAGGAGATGGACGGCGTCTTCGAGCACGCCTTCAAGTTCATAAACAGGGTCCGCGAGTGCGGCGGCCGCATCCTCGTCCACTGCACAGCCGGCGTAAGCCGCGCCGCCACCATCGTGCTAGGGTACATAATACAGGAGGAGGAGCAGCTGTTGGTAGACGCGTACGTTTACGTTAGGTTTTTGAGACCACCGGTGGAACCGAATGATAACTTCAAGTACCACCTGGCGCTGCTGGAGATGAGGTCCCACGAGGTCACGAGCGTGGCGTTCCACAAGGCGTGGAAGTTCTACAGCTACACGCAGCTTAAGAACGGGGCGGATGACGCTTGGGAGGGGGAAGGACAGGTGACGAGGAAACAGGGGGTGGGACTTTTTATTATGGCCGTGTTTAGGAAGCTGGGAGTGCCGAAGAAGAAGAGCTTGTGGAACAAGTTTCTTGACTCCATTTTTAGCACTTATGAAAACTCCAAGAACAACCAGAGGATTGCTGCAGAGAGAATGGCAAGAGCTAAAGCTAAACAGAAGAACGCGGAGGGGAAGGGGAAGGGGAAGGGGGGGAAGAAGTAGATGTGAAGTAGATGTACTACTTTGTATTATAACCCTTTAGTTTTATTTACGCGTGTCTCTCTCCTCACTAGCCCAACCACACTACAGCCCTTATAATTAATTTTATTTCGTTGAATATGAGGGTTCTTTGGCGACCTCGCCATCAAGGGCCCCCCCCTCCTCCCCACCCCCCCTTACCAATTAAAAACCCCAAACCCCCCACACCCCTATCCTCCAAACCCTAGCATCCCTTGCCACCCCCCCAACATAACCCCCTTCTCCCCCTTCACTGGTTGCATTTCTCCTTGAATGTCTTGCTAGCTGAGAAGCTCGGTGTCTTGCTTGCTTTAATCAAAATAGCTTCCCCAGTCTTTGGGTTCCTTCCCATCCTTTCCTTCCTCTCGGACAGCTTAAAGGTGCCGAAACCTAGCATGGAGATCTTACGACCGCGGGAGACTTCCTCGGTTATGGTGTCGATCACGGCGGCGAGGGCGGCCTCGGAATCTATCTTTGTTAGACCCGTCTTCTCAGATACTGCGGCCACGAAATCAGCCTGAGGGAGGGAGAGGGGGGAAGGGAGGGGGGAAGGGGGGGTGAGAGAGAGAAAGATGGTGTGTTACGTTGTGTGTGTATGGGGGGGTGTGTGGGTGTAGTGTGTGTGTAGGTGTGTGTCTGTTTAGGTGTCTGTGTGTGTATGTGTATACATGTGTGTGTGTGTTTGTATGTTTATATACTTCATTAATACATCTCTATAGCAACGTATACGTGTGTGTGTATGTGTATATGTGTGACTGTGTATATATGTATGTGTATATACCCTTATAATTGTATATAGTGCGATATTGAATGATATTCTCATAGTTCCAACAAAGTGAAATCTCGACAGCATAAAAATAAGGCCAAACAATTCTCATTATACTCTTACCTTCTTAACAGCAGGAGGTCCGTCAGCACCAAGAGCGAAGTTGTTCCCACGGATGACCTTCATAGGGACAAACGCTGAAGTTAAACTCAAAATCAGAGACACAAAGAGGAACGACTTCATGGCAGATTGTGGCATCGGGGATTGGGGATTGGGGATTGGGGATTGGGGATTGGGAGGGGGGATTATTATTAAAGGAAGGGGGAAAAACAACCTCTACTTCGTCTCTAACGTACCTCAGAATACATTGAGGGCTTAAACTGTTAACGTTGTTAACGAAAAAGACCGTATAATAAATCCAGGGTGAGGGTTAGGGTTACCAAAAGGACGGTATAAAAGATCCCCTCAATCCCTACGATGAGTGAATTTGTCTTTGCTTATGGTGATGACGATAGAAATGACTATGGTGATAGTGATGAAGACTATGACGTCCCAGATGATGGGGACTCTCCCCTTCCCAAAACAGCAGTATACTCCGGAACAGAGAGCTTCAGAGGCGATGATGAACTCACAGAAGTGACTTTTGCACAAGGAGTGACGTCGATTGGCGAGGGGGCCTTCTACAGATGCTCCTCCCTCACGGCCATTACCATCCCAGACTCAGTGACATCGATTGGCAAGGGCGCCTTCTACAAATGCACTTCCCTCACGGCCATCACAATCCCGGACGGAGTGACAACGATTGGCAGTCATACCTTCAGAGGATGCTCCTCTCTCACGGCCATCACCATCCCGGACGGAGTGACGACAATTGGCGAACACGCCTTCGAAGACTGCGACTCCCTTACGGCCATCACCATCTCGGACTCAGTGACGACAATTTCCGAAAGCGCATTCTCTGGATGCTCCTCCCTCACGGCCATCACCATCCCGGACTCAGTGAGGACGATTGGCGATGACGCCTTCTACGGATGTTCCTCCCTCACGGCCATCACCATCCCGGACGGAGTGACAACGATTAACAATGGCGCCTTCTACGAATGCTCCTCCCTCATGGCCATCACCATCCCGGACAGAGTGACGATGATTGACGTTTACGCCTTCGCTGGATGCTCCTCCCTCACGGCCATCACAATCCCAGTCTCAGTGATGAAGATTGGCGATGACGCCTTCCAAAGATGCTCCTCCATCACGGCCATCACCATCCCGGACGGAGTGACGAAGATTGGCAGAAGCGCCTTCGTCGGATGCTCCTCCCTCACGGCCATCACCATCCCGGACTCAGTGACGATGATTGGCGATGACGCCTTCAACGGATGCTCCTCCCTCACGGCCATCACAATCCCGAACTCAGTGACGATTATTGGTATGTACGCCTTCTACGAATGCTCCTCCCTTGCAGCCATCACAATCCCGGACTCAGTGACTACGATTGGCTTTCTCGCCTTTAGTAATTGCGTAGCCCTGACGAAACTCATTCTATCTCCTGCCGTTTCCATCGAAGACGAAGACTGCTTCTCGAATTGCACTGCCCTAATCGCTGCCGCTGCTGATAAAAACATGCCGACTGTCAAGGACCTCCTCCATTACAGGTGGCACCGCAATGTCGCTGTGATGGAACGAGTCAACGCTCTTCTATGCCTCAAGGGAACCTGGGATAACGTGGAGAATCAACCCAGCGGACAGGATTGTCTGAAGCAGAAGAAAATTGACGGAGTTGAAGCACCGCTAAAGGCAACTGAGACACGTGACAAGATCCCGAAAGTTTTGTGGAGAGTAATTCTGGAATTTCTGTAAACTCTTTTGTTGTTGAATCAATCGTTCCATTTTTTATCTGAAACACCCAACAACACCAACAGAGGGAGGAGTGGAAAAAAATAAAGGGTACCGTAGGGTTCAAAAAGTAAGAAAAGGGACAAAAAAGAAGAAGACAAAAAATGGACAAAATTTATTGACAAAAAGGAAGGGGGGAAAACAACCTCTACTTCGTCTCTACCGTACCTCAGAATTCATTGAGGGCGTAAACTATTAACGTTGTACGTTGTTTACGACAAGACTGTATAATAAATCCAGGGTTAAGGTTAGGTTACGGTATAAAAGATCCTCCCTCCGTCCCTACAATGAGTGAATTATACTTTGCTTATGCTGATGACTATAGTGATGACGATAGTGATGACGATAGTGGTGATTATGGTGATGACTATAGTGGTGACGATAGTGATGAGTATGGTGATGACTATGACGGTCCAGATGATGGGGACTCCCCCCCTCCCAAAACAGGAGTATACTCCGGAACAGGGAGCTTCAAAAACGATCGTGAACTCACAGAAGTAACTTTTGCACAAGGAGTGACGTCGATTGGCGAGGGCGCTTTCGAAGGATGCTCCTCCCTCATGGCCATCACCATCCCTGACGGAGTGACGTCTATTGAAAAGGGCGCCTTCTACAGATGCTCCTCCCTCACGGCCATCACCATCCCTGACGGAGTGACATCGATTGAAAAGGGCACCTTCTACAGATGCTCCTCCCTCACGGCCATTACCATCCCTGACGGAGTGACGTCGATTGAAAAGGGCGTCTTCCACGGATGCTCCTCCCTCACGGCCATCACCATCCCGGACGGAGTGACGGAGATTGCCGAGGACGTCTTCTACAGATGCTCCTCCCTAACGGCCATTACCATCCCTGACGGAGTGACGTCGATTGGCGATGGCACCTTCTACAAATGCTCCTCCCTCATGGCCATCACAATCCCGGACTCAGTGACAAAGATTGGCGAATACGCCTTCTCCAGATGCTCCTCCCTCACAGCCATCGCCATCCCAGACGGAGTGACATCGATTGACGGGTACACCTTTTGCTATTGCTCCTCCCTCACGGCCATCACCATCCCAGACGGAGTGACAACAATTGGCAAGGGCGCCTTCTGGGGATGCTCCTCCCTCACGGCCATCACCATCCCTGACGGAGTGACGTCGATTAACGAACACTTCTTCTACTTATGCTCCTCCCTCACGGCCATCACCATCCCGGATGGAGTGACAACGATTGGCCAACGCGCCTTCTCTGGATGCTCCTCCCTCACGGCCATCACCATCCCAGATGGAGTGACGACAATTGGCGAGGGCGCCTTCCACGTATGCTCCTCCATCACGGCCATCACCATCCCAATTGGAGTGACGACAATTAGCAATGGCGCCTTCTCTGGATGCTCCTCCCTCACGGCCATCACCATCCCGGACGGAGTGACGACGATCGGCCTTCAAGCCTTCAGAAATTGCGTAGCCCTGACGGAACTTATTCTATCTCCTGCCGTTTCCATCGGTGAAGACTGCTTCGCGGGCTGCACTGCCCTAATCGCTGCCGCTGCTGATAAAAACATGCCAACTGTCGAGGACCTCCTCCATTACAGGTGGCACCGCAATGTCGCTGTAATCGAACGCGTTAACGCTCTTCTGTGCCTCAAGGGAACCTGGGATAACGTGGAGAATAAACCCACCGGAACGGATTGTCTGAAGGAGAAGAAAATTGACGGAGTTGAAGCACAGCTAAAGGCAACTGAGGCACGTGATAAGATCCCGAAAGTTTTGTGGAGAGTCATTCTGGAATTTCTGTAAACTCTAAGGAGGATTGGGGATTGGGTGTGCTGAGGCTGGGGGCGTACTTGACTTCAACCGACAGTCAGTTTTTAGGAAATATTTTCTTGCCGCCTAAAACAGGTCACGGGAGATCAGTACGGTGAGGGGGGGCGGTGGTGACAGCGACATGGATAGGATGACCGGGGGTTGAGCGCCGAAGGGTTTGTTTGGCAAAGGCCTTTCCGTGAAAGGGTCCAAATGAAAGGGTGGGTTTGGCCAGACCCACGTGTTTTTTCCGGACAAATCTGTTCATGTATCTACGATCATTTTCCTCATAATTATCATACCAGTTAATAAATAAATAAAACTCGTACACAAAACAAATTGAATGTTATTATTATCTGTTGCATGCTTCGTCACTCACTTTGCTACTGACAGAAGGATCAAACAGGAGAGCATCAGAGTCAAAAATATCTTCGCTACAAAACTCTTCAACAGGTTCCCGAAGTAGCTCCACCAACCCTTCATCCTCTTTGCACCTGTACTTAGGCTCCAATACTTAGAGTGAAAGACACCCAAGCCTCCAAAAACTTCCATGAAGACGCAGTAGAAGTCAAGTATGACTTCCGGGCCTAATTGAAATGAGACGATCGAAAATAATTGCGATCTATCCACAGCTTGACTTGCCTCGAGGTTTAATGCGCCAGTAGGGACGGCGAAGATCAGGATTGCAACAGCTGCAGCAGAAGACAAATATTCCACAACCATATCATTATTTCCATCCTGTGCACGCAGCATGCCCCTCTTCCTGTAAGCCACCTTTTCCTCTTCCGTCCTTTTCCCTCCCTTTCGCAAACCATCCTTTAGGTAGTTGTTGAAAAAGAAGACCCTAACACCCATCTCTAAAATGCATCCGAACAGTGACATGAGCTGCGCAACATGCTGGGAAGGTATAGATAGCTGGAGGACCCTACAGAGCAACGCTGTAGCGAACTCATATGAGAACAGCATGACATCGGCAATCCAGACAGAGAGCCCATCGCCTACGAACTCGATAAGTTTGATTTCACCCTTGTTGCCCGTGACTTTCACCAAGAGAGCAAGCACAGAGATTGCCGCTTTCCATGCGTCATTGTCATATACATTGTAGAGCGTGAATATGAGGGACGCGTACACAACGACCATTACACAGGTAAAGAGACCGGGGAGGGCAGCGATCACGGCAGTTTTCAGTCGTTGTTTCATTGTCTTCTTCGTCTTCACTTTCACCATCTCTCCGTTGTCAGACGCTACTTTGTCACGGGTACTTTTTACAGCCAATTGCATCAAATCTCCAATGCCCTTACCCATTAAATCAGGAACCATAGAGGTGCATGCCCCCCCAAAGACGCATATAATGACAACCAGTACGCCACTCCCTAGACTTTTGCCACCGCAAGCGTAATAAACAGTCGGCAAAAACGCCGGAAGTGTCATGAGGAGGAAGAATCTGGAATAGTAAACCATTGGTACGCCCTTCTCAAACCCAAATAAAGCAAACGCACACATGCCCGCAAAAGAAAATGCGCATACTATACTGAGAAATTGCTTTGTCCGTCTTTCTCTCTTGTCAGAGTAAATATCCACAAACTCTACTCGACCGTAATCCTCGATCGTCGAGTTAGTTCCAAATTGAAGTATAGCGGCGTCTCGGATAGAAACTCCTTGTAGAAAACTCCAAAGTCCGTAGATTACCCCTGCTGTAACAACGCATAGCACAGCAGATATGAGCAACATGGCGCCAATATTCCAGGTTGTCTGAACGAGCGCTTCCTTGAGTGTGATGTCGAATCTATGAGCTTCCTCGCCCTCCTTGAAGCCGCTCTTAGCTACAGCCTTATCGGCGTCCATCCTCTCGCCTAGCTCCAACAAAGAGTCGGAAATGTCGTTTGCCTGTGTTGCTCCCCTCCTGACACCAGGTGCTTCAACCGATGTCAGCGTTCTCTTGATACGTTGACTAGCCTCTTCTTCCTCTTTCGCCTCCCGCTTGCGCCTTTCCTCCAACTCCTGTAGGCAAGAGATAGCGAGCATGGACAAACCGCTGGGGGTTTCCTCACAATCAGCAAAGGCCTTGATTTGAGCGAGGTCGAAAGAAGAGACTTTGTCGATCGCTCCGGACATTATCTCACGAAAAACATCAAGGATGTCGGCAGTGGGGGCTTTGAGAGCCGAAGATTTGTCCATGATGAATGCCAAGGGGGATCGGTGTCACGATCGGTTGAGAGTGAGGTTGAGAGGTTAAGGCGCTTGAAATTACTAGACGAGTGTTGTATAGTAGACAGTTGCCCCTGAACGTAAGATTTATAGGAATAGGTGCCTAAAGTGTAGAGGGGAAGAGGGAATAAATAAATGAGGGGAGTGAGGTCAAAGGGGACTAATCTGTTAGGGGATCAAATTAAAGCTTTAGGTCAGATCAAGGACCGCGGCAAAGTTGCAGCTGACTTTGACTTGTCCTTGTGGATATGCAGCGAATTCAGCCTTCATTTTCAAGTCGTTTTGTCCAGGGATCAGTGAGAACGCCACCCTCCCTCGATGCTTCGAGAGATCGAACATCTCTGAGCTTGCTTCTGTATTGGTCTGGTGTTCATCTGGACGTTGAGGTGAGGCAATGTTATAAATTATGATGGGTCATAAACGCCTGATGCATGAAAATAAACGTTTCACACACAAACCTCCTGCTCCAACTCGCTCCCCCAGAAATTTGATAACATCCTCGATGCTCATACGCAACAAGAGTTCGAGAGGAGGCTAGTTAGTGCAACAAGAATGAAGGATGCGGCAGAGCTTATTGCTACTGTTCAGAAAAATTTCATGTGGCAGGTCAACGACAATAAAGCCCTTCTACCCTATCGAGACTACTTTGTCAAGAGACTTCTAACCTGGCTTTTGTGCGTTCCTACTCTTTTCGTCGGTCATTTTATTCCTGGACAATCTAAATATTATAAAGCGATGGAGCGAGCGACTCGCGTAGATTGGGGCCTTTCCGCGACAATTGTTGCATGGCTATTTATCAACATTCCCACAGTTCTTTACCTTGTGCTTTCTCCTGTGAAATCAGTAAGGGTCGAGAAAATGATCGTTATGGTGTATTTTACGTACATATTCATGTTGACGTTACCCTATGTATTTAGGGAGACGAAGAACTGTTATGATGAGGAGGTACGTGAAGAAAAAGCGAAATTTATTCAAGTTCAACTCTGACTCGCTCAACGCTCTACCCAGGTTATCTCTTGGCAAAATGATAGTATTAACTGGGAACGCTTGGGATACGAGGTTGTCCATCTTGGGAAAACCGATGGATCTATCCGAAAGGTTAGTGTCACAGACTTCCTTTTGGGAATGACGTCTCTTTCGAAATCCGAATTTTGGAGTCATACACTAAAGCATCGAGAAGAAGTTGAGTTGAGTCGAAGAAGAGAGTCTATGGTAGATGTTGATGGTTTTTTCAACAAGAGAGTGAACGTCTACTACCAAAGTTTCTCCCAGCAGTTTCTTTTTCTCAGTATTGGTTGTGTCTTCGCTAGCACAACCTTTCTAGTGGAAGAATCTGTTGCCGAACCTCATCGCGCCCTCTGCAATGTGTTGTTTGGCTTACTATTCTTCGGCATCGTGATTACTTGGTATGGGTTGTATGGCGTAATCTTTCATCATATGCGGAAAGCCTATGTGAGAGTAAATAAGATTACATCAACATTTAGAGGATCCACGACGTTACTTCAAGCCACACAACTCTCTGACACGTTCGAAAACAATGAAAGAACAGCAGACGAGGATTTCTTCGATTTTGAGAACGGAGCAAATCTAGAAATGTGGTACTTCATGCACGAGCATATTCACGATACCTGCAAAATACAAGTTGCAAGTCACAATGTAGTTATGGCATTGTTCGTGCTCATAATAGTTCTTGGCGCAATCGCGCTAGTAATCCTTACCTTTCTCACATCAATAGAACGTAACTTGGTTACCTTCGTCAATCTGTTTCTGTTGGAGCTCCTGCTAGTTGGCACGCTGCTGAAGCACACAACTACTGCTGCAACTTGCAACGAGAACTTCCATCATCGCACTCTTATGGACTTGCGGAAGATTGTATTTCATAAGACGCAAGAGCTCAATGAACTCTTATACAGGGCGGAGAATGAAGAAGAGGGCCTTAAATTGAAGATTGCGAGGAAACGAAAATGCGTGTCAAACCTCAACGCAGTCATAATAATGATCAAGGAGTGTCCAAAACTACCAGGGGTGATAATGGGATTTGAAATCAAGAAGGAGCTTATCGCAAAGGTTGTTCTTGCTGTTGTTGCGAGTTGCGCGAGTGCTCTTCTTCGACTTGGGTTGACTTAAATTTTTTATTATTTGTATGGCGATCAACACGGCGGCTTCTATTATTTGCACGTAGCGACGACCATCGCCGCCGTTCCCGATCCGATTTTTGTCGCTAGCACGCCTATCGCCAGCACACCCAAAGCCAGCACACTCAAAGCCAAACCCTACAAGACTTCCCCAAAACCCATCGTTCCCATTTCTCCAGACACACCTGAGGAAGAATGTCCGAGCCCCATACCCGTGGCCAGGAAAAGAACGTCAACCAAGACCATTGAGATAGCAACTTCTGCTGCCTCCCACCCTTCTGTTATTGCTACGCCAAAGACTGTTAGGGTTATTAAATCTCATCCAAAATCTTTCAGTTGGCCGGCCAAGTTCTCTCAAGGAAAGACAACAAGGTGGCGATCATTTAATCTCCATTTTCCATCTTTTAGGACGTTGAATACCCTTCATACGCAATTTGACAACGATTGTATCGATTAAATAGCACTATAGGCGATCATTACGCATACAGAGGCTAGATAAAGGCAAGCTACACAACTCAAGTCGGTGTTTTCCTCTTCACTTTGCTTCTTCAAGGACGAGAAGGAGAGACTAGAGAGGGACTCTTAGGGCACTTCAAAGGTAAGAGGGGGGTAAGCGGGGTAGTGAGGGGGGAGAAGAGTGTTGGTGATTGTTCCAATGAAGAGGTAACCCACAATCAGATTCCTGCTATGATATGCGACGTGCATTTCGGAGACACGCGCAATGATATAACGCCAGCAATCGTCAAATGGCTGCCAAACGACCATACTGAGGAACACCATCCAACACCGCCCTAATCAAACAAGCATATCCACACACCGCACGAAACCCCCACCTCACCCCTCCTCTCCTCCCCCCCTTGCACGCTTCAGCAAAAATGCGCACTCTTCTCCTCCTTCTCCTCCTCCTCCTAACTCTCCATCTCCCCCCCCTCAATTCCTTCCTCCTCCCTCCTTCCCCCTTCCCCCCCATCCCCACCTCTTCAAATAAGTTAAAACCTCACCTCTCCATCTCTCTCCGTTCCACATCTCTCCGTTCCACCTCTCCTTTATCACCTCCAACCTCCCTCCCCCTCTCCTCCCCCTCCACCCCTCCCCAACCCCTTCTCTCCCCTTTCCCCCGCTACCTAACAATCCTAGGTTGTTATACATTCGTAACCCTAACCTGTATATTCCTACCCTTAACACTCCTCTCAACATCCCTAACTGCGAAGCTTTTAAACCTAACTAAAACAAAAGGGGAGAAACTAGCTTTGAACGCTGGGTGTAAGTGCGTTAGTTTATTGCTGAGATTTATACCATTCTCATCCTTTAAAATAACCCGGAATAAACCACCCTCAACAAACGATGGAGGTATAATGCCCTTGGAGGAGACGAAGGGGAAGAAGGTTAAACCGAAGATATGGGTGTGTAACCACCAGTCAATGCTGGATGTTTTCTACCTAATGGCATCGTACTCACGTGGCCTCATGAGTGACGACGTTAATGCAGCTGAGTCGAGAGGTAGTAGGAGGCCCGTTAAGATTTTATATTGGCGTGGTTTAGAAGCGAACCCTGTTACTAAAATGATGTTTAAAAAATGCGGGTTCATACCCGTCGACATGGAAGGTAACGCATCAGGCGTATCCAACAACTACGACGCTAAAACATTCAGAGCTGTACTTAAGGGTGTTAAGAAAGCTACGGAAGATGGGTTTGATGTTGGAGTACTACCGGAGGGACAACTTAACCCGAGATTTCAAGAGGGTTTACTTGAATGCTATCAGGGGGCGTGGAAAATGGCAAAGTTAACTAGGGGGGAAGTTGAGATTATCGGCATCAAAGGAACAGGGAGAATATGGCATGCGGATAAAGGAGTTGTTGGGGAAGGGAGGATTGTTGAAGTAAGAAGATGGGGGAAAGGGATACAGGATCCGGAAGAGGGGGCGGAGGAGTTTAAAAGAATTGTGGGGGAATATGGGAAGGGTTGAAAGGTTCGAGGAAATGCAGTTTTGATGAAGCAACCTTGTCAATGATATTATTTTCACACAGTCAGGTCGCCCTTTATACACTCCTCTACAACCTTCCTAAGGTGTCCGTTCTCAAGCGCAGCCTTAACCCTATCTTTATCACCCAGTTGTTTCGAGACTTGTTTATCGTTCGCGTGCGTACCCGGTGTCACTGAAACGTGGAAAGGACATGATAATGGTAGTGATCGTGACAGCTTTGTTGACACGCATAAACCTATTAACGTTGCCATTGAACAGTGGGGGACTGTTGGGGTGAAGGTCACGTGAATACGGGACTGGGGGGATATGGTTATCAAGGTGGGGGATACTACGGAAAGGGAAGAGAGAGTTAAGGGGTGCTCAGGGTCGGTTATTGTTGATATGTAGTTGAATATCTCGGAGGGGGTGTAGGGGTCGTGGGAAGGTGTAGGGGGAGTGTTTGATGGGGGAGGGAAGGTGATTGTATGGGGTATGCAATGTTTAGTGGGTGGAGGGATATGATTATATATTTGTTGTTGTTGTTGTTTGGTGTTGTTGTTTATGATGTAGTTACAGAATGTGTTATCGTATGTTGTTGTAGTTGTGTTTATCCCCAAAGAGTCTCTAAATTGTGTGTTAAATTGATGATCCTTGTCACACGATGCCTGCTCTTGTTTGTCCAAATTGTCAGCATTGAGAGCTTTATGGCGTAGGATGTCTTTGTACCATGATGGATATTCATTGTATTCATTCAAATGCGTAGATGACGATTGTTTTACAATTGGATTGGCGTTATCTTTCATTATTTACAAATAATGAGCAAATAATTGGGGGTGGAGAAATGGGCAGAATTTGGCAAGAAAACTATACTATAGCTACGTTTCACAACTTACCAAACTCTTCACAATACCAACAACGACAATAATACCTACACCATATCCAAACACATTATAGGCTTTAGCTCAAATTTGGTCCCCAACAAAACTACATCGCCAAATCCCTAACTTTCAATCTCCTCCTCTCCATCTAAACATTCACGCCATACCCTAACTCAAGCGCTGTCAGTACTATTACTACCATCCTTCCCAAATCCTTCCCAAAATGCCCAAATCAGCAGTATACTCTGGCAAAGAGAGCTTTGTGAATGATCGTGAACTCACAGAGGTGATTTTTGCAAAGGGAGTGACGTCGATTGCCGATAACGCCTTCTTGGGATGCGCCTCCCTCGCAGCCATCACAATCCCGGGCGGAGTGACGATGATTGGCTATAACGCCTTCAGGGGATGCTCCTCCCTCGCAGCCATCACCATCCCGGACTCTGTGACGACCATTAGCTTTTGCGCCTTCGTCGGATGCTCCTCCCTCACGGCCATCACAATCCCGGACGGAGTGACGATGATTGACGAAAAAGCCTTTTACGGATGCGTAGCTCTGACTAGAATCAGTTTATCTCCTGCCGTCTCTATCGGTTCAAACTGCTTCTCAAACTGCACTGCCCTAATCTCTGCCGCTGCCGATCAAAATATGCCGACTGTCAAGGACCTCCTAAATTCTAGGTGGCACCGCATACTTGAACGCGTCACCGTTTTGTCCTGCCTCAAGAC
This sequence comes from Triparma columacea, assembly GCA_030267965.1. NCBI lineage: Eukaryota > Bolidophyceae > Parmales > Triparmaceae > Triparma > Triparma columacea. Next base: position 48,958 of record BRYA01000340.1, read on the forward strand.
ACTCTTTACGGACCAGAAAAAGAGGAAGCGACAGGACGGAAGTGAAGCGCAAACACTTGGGGTAACTGCGACACGCAAGAGGCTCCCGAAGGTTATGTGGAGAGTTATTCTGGAATTTCTGTAACTCTAAAATCAATTTGAACAATGTAGGCAAGAAAAGTGTCATATTCTTTAGCTCTTTTCAGAAGCGACATGGCTCATGTTGCTCCCTGAGCTATTTTAGAGTAGCTCTTACAAGTAGAGGAAAAATGAGGAAAATGAGGAAAACCTTGGTGGGATTTGGGCAGAATTTGACAAGAAAACTGTATTATACACTTTAGCTACGTTTCACAACCAACCTAACTCTTCACAATACAAACAACAATACTACTACCTACATCATATCCAAACACATTACAGGCTTTAGCTCAAATTTGGTCCCCAACAAAACTACTTCGCCCACATCCCTAACTTTCAATCTCCTCCTCTCCATCTAAACATTCACTCCATACCCTAGCTCGAGCGCTATCAGTACTATTAGTTTCATCCTTCCCAAAACCTTCCCAAAATGCCCAAATCAGCAGTATACTGGCAAAGAGTCATTCAGAGCTTCTTTGAAGATCATGAACTCACAGAGGTGACTTTTGCAGAGGGAGTGACGTCGATTTGCTGTGAGGCCTTCTACGGATGCTCCTCCCTCGCAGCCATCACAATCCCGGACGGAGTGACGTCGATTGGCAATTGTGCCTTCAGCGGATGCTCCTCCCTCACGGCCATCACCATCCCGGACGGAGTGACAACAATTGGCAAGAACACCTTCTTCAGATGCTCCTCCCTCGCAGCCATCACAATTCCGGACACAGTGACGACGATAAGAGTTGGCGCCTTCAGGGGATGCTCCTCCCTCGCAGCTATCACCATCCCAGACACAGTGACGTCGATTGGCAATTACACCTTCAGGGGATGCTCCTCCCTCGCAGCCATCACCATCCCGGACGGAGTGACGAAGATTGGCAATTACACCTTCTGCGAATGCTCCTCCCTCGCAGCCATCACAATCCCGGACTCAGTGATGACGATTGAAGATTACGCCTTTTACGGATGCGTAGCTCTGACTAGAATCAATTTATCTCCTGCCGTCTCTATCGGTTCAAACTGCTTCTCAAACTGCACTGCCCTAATCTCTGCCGCTGCCGCTCAAAATATGCCGACTGTCAAGGACCTCCTAAATTCTAGGTGGCACCGCATACTTGAACGCGTCACCGTTCTGGTATGCCTCAAGACACTCTTTACTACCCAGAAAAAGAGGAAGCGACAGGACGGAAGTGAAGCGCAAACACTTGGGGTAACTGCGACACGCAAGAGGCTCCCGAAGGTGATGTGGAGAGTTATTCTGGAATTTCTGTAACTCTAAAATCAATTTGAACAATGTAGGCAAGAAAAGTGTCATAGAGTCTTTATTTCTTTTCAGAAGCGACATGCTCATGCTGCTCCCTGAGCAATTTTAGAGTAGCTCCCACCAAGTAGAGAAAAAATGAGGAAAGGCTTGGTGGGAGATTTGGGCAGAATTTGGCAAGAAAACTGCATAAACACTTCATTATACACTTTAGCTACGTTTTACAACTTACCTAACTCTTCACAATACAAACAACAATACTACTATCTACACCATATCCAAACAAATTATAGGCTTTAGCTAAAATTTGGTCCCCAACAATACTACATCGTCCAATCCCTTACTTTCAATCTCCTCCTCTCCATCTAAACATTCATCCCATACCCTAACTCAAGCGCTGTCAGTACTATTACTATCATCCTTCCCAAATACTTCCCAAATCCTTCCCAAAATGCCCAAATCAGCAGTATACTCTGGCGTAGAGAGATTCTATTTTGATCGTGAACTCACAGAGGTGATTTTTGCAAAGGGAGTGACGAAGATTGGCAAAGACGCCTTCCACGGTTGCTACTCCCTCGCAGCCATCACAATCCCGAACGGAGTGACAATGATTGGCATTAGCGCCTTTGAAAGCTGCGACTCCCTCGCAGCAATCACAATCCCGGACTCTGTGACATCGATTGGCCATAACGCCTTCTTGGGATGCTCCTCCCTCACGGCCATCACCATCCCGGACTCAGTGACGTGGATTTGCAATGGCGCCTTCATGGAATGCTCCTCCCTCGCAGCCATCACAATCCCAGACTCAGTGACGATAATTGACAATTACGCCTTCAACAAATGCTCCTCCCTCACGGCCATCACAATCCCGGACTCAGTGACTATGATTGGCAATTACGCCTTCAGCAGATGCTCCTCCCTGGCAGCTATCACGATCCCGGACTCAGTTACAATGATTGGCAAAGACGCCTTCGATAGTTGCTCCGCCCTCGCAGCCATCACAATCTTGGACGGAGTGACGACGATTGGCGAAAGGGCCTTCCGCGGATGCTCCTCCCTTACTGCCATCACAATCCCGGACACGGTGACGACTATTGCCTTTGGCGCCTTCAGGGAATGCTCCTCCCTCGCAGCCATCACAATCCCGGACTCTGTGACAACGATTGGCAGAAGCGCCTTCTTCGGATGCTCCTCCCTCACAGCCATCACAATCCCGGACTCTGTGACGGAGATTGGTGAGCGCGCCTTCTTGGGATGCTCCTCCCTCGCAGCCATCACAATCCCGTACTCAGTGACGAGGATTGGCATGTTAGTCTTCGAAGAATGCTCCTCCCTCACAGCCATCACCATCCCGGACTCAGTGACGTGGATTAGCGATGGCGCCTTCTACGGATGCTCATCCCTCACGGCCATCACCATCCCGGACTCAGTGAAGTCGATTGGCAATCTGCCTTCGACTTATGGCGCCTTCAGTGGATGCTCCTCCCTCACAGCCATCACTATCCCGGACTCGGTGACCACGCTTCATTATAGCGCCTTCAGTGGATGCACCTCCCTCGCAGCCATCACAATCCCGGACTCAGTGATGACGATTGAAGATTACGCCTTTTACGGATGCGTAGCTCTGACTAGAATCAGTTTATCTCCTGCCGTCTCCGTTGGTAATGACTGCTTTTCGAACTGCACTGCCCTTATCTCTGCCGCTGCCTCACAAAATATGTCGACTGTTGAGGACCTCCTCCATTCTAGGTGGCACCGCATACAAGCACGCGTCACCGTTCTGGTATGCCTCAAGACACTCTTTACGGACCAGAAAAAGAGGAAGCGACAGGACGGAAGTGAAGCGCAAACACTTGGGGTAACTGCGACACGCAAGAGGCTCCCGAAGGTTATGTGGAGAGTCATTCTGGAATTTCTGTAACTCTAAAATCAATTTGAACAATGTAGGCAAGAAAAGTGTCATAGAGTCTTTATTTCTTTTCAGAAGCGACATGCTCATGTTGCTCCCTGAGCTATTTTACAGCCATTCTATCTCTTACAAGTAGAGAGGGAAAATGAGGGGAAAATTCCAGAATTATTTCCCTCTCAAAGGCCCCTTGCACAATTTTTGCCCGCGAAGCAACGCTCGCAGCGCCGCATACCCGTGCAAGATTGGTATGGACTAATTTGTGTACGCCCGACAAAAGCCGGGAACAGCAAAAGCCGGGAACAGCAGAGGGAAGGGCAAAGGAAGGGAAAAGGAGCAACACGTCCAACAATGAGGAGTAACAGGGAATTGAAGACACAGAGATGTCAGTAGCGAAACGTGACAAGTTGTTTGTATAAGCAACCACATCTTGATTAGGGTCGATTATGTGCTCCACACCTTCACCGTAAAATCCTCAGAGCCTGACACTACCACATCACCAGCAATCGCAACATCATTGACCCGATTCATGTGCCCCGTCAATGTCTTGATGCATAATCCTGTAGATATCTGCCAAACCTTCGCCGTCTCGTCACTAGAACCTGACACTACCACATCACCTGCAATCGCAATGCTCATAACACCACGCGTGTGCCCAGTCAATGTCTTGATGCATGATCCTGTAGATATCTGCCACACCTTCACAGTCTTGTCATCAGAACCTGACACTATCACATCACCAGCAATCGCAACATCATTGACCCAACTCGTGTGCCCAGTCAATGTCTTGATGCATGATCCTGTAGATATCTGCCACACCTTCACCGTATTGTCACTAGAACCTGACACTACCACATCACCAGCAGTCGAAACGCTAAAGACATCATTCGTGTGCCCCGTCAATGTCTTGATGCATGATCCTGTAGATATCTGCCAAACCTTCACCGTATAGTCCCAAGAACCTGACACTACCAAATCACCAGCAATCGCAACACCAACGACAACATCGGTGTGCCCAGACAATGTGATGCATGATCCTGTAGATATCTGCCACACCTTCACCGTATGGTCACTAGAACCTGACACTACCAAATCACCAGCAATCGCAACACCATTGACACAATCCGTGTGCCCCGTCAATGTCTTGATGCATGATCCTGTAGATATCTGCCACACCTTAACCGTCTTGTCATAAGAACCTGACACTACAACATCACCAGCATTCGCAACGTTATTGATACCATCCGTGTGCCCCGTCAATGTCTTGATGCAACTTAAGTTCCTCGCATCGAATGTTCTGCCACTTGGCACGAGCTGTCCGACATACCTCTCATCTGTGCTCCACACCTTCACCGTCTGGTCCCAAGAACCTGACACTACCAAATCACCAGCAATCGCAACGCTATAGACACTATTCGTGTGCCCCGTCAATGTCTTGATGCATGATCCTGTAGATATCTGCCACACCTTCACAGTCTTGTCATAAGAACCTGACACTACAACATCACCAGCAATCGCAACACTACTGACAAAATCAGTGTGTCCCGTCAATGTCTTGATGCATGATCCTGTAGATATCTGCCACACCTTCACCGTCTTGTCAACAGAACCTGACACTACAACATCACCAGCAATCGCAACACCATAGACCCAATCCGCGTGCCCCGTCAATGTCTTGATGCATGATCCTGTAGATATCTGCCACACCTTCACAGTCTTGTCATAAGAACCTGACACTACAACATCACCAGCAATCGCAACGCTAACGACAGCTTCAGTGTGTCCCGTCAATGTCTTGATGCATGATCCTGTAGATATCTGCCACACCTTCACCGTTTTGTCATAAGAACCTGACACTACAACATCACCAGCAATCGCAACACTACTGACCCAATGCGTGTGCCCCGTCAATGTCTTGATGCATGATCCTGTAGATATCTGCCAAACCTTCACCGTCACGTCCCTAGAACCTGACACTACCACATCACCAGCAATCGCAACGCTATTGACAGTACCCGTGTGCCCCGTCAATGTCTTGATGCATGATCCTGTAGATATCTGCCACACCTTAACCATCCTGTCACTAGAACCTGACACAACCACATCACCAGCAATCGCAACACCATAGACCTTATGTGTGTGCCCAGTCAATGTCTTGATGCAACTTAAGTTCCTCGCATCTAAAGTTCTGCCTCCGCGAGACACCGTTCCGCCACTTGGAACGAGCTGTTCGACATACATCTCATCTGGTGGCCTCACACTTTCGCCTCCTCCACCACCTCCCTCAATTGTCCTACCTGAAGTGTCGATGAAATCTCCGACCTCAAAGCTTTGAACTCTCTCCCTACAAATTGGGCACCTCGGACTCGCCCTCAGTATGAGCTCCCCAACGCAACCCTGGCAGCAAGCGGAATGCAGGCACGGTGAGAAACGAGTCCTGGGTGGCGCGTCCATGCAAACAACGCACTACGTGAAGGGAAAGAGTATGAACGGGAGTAACGAGCTGGGTAAGCATAAACAATAAAGTTACATCTATCTACTCTCAGTACTCACCTCTCTGACACGCGGAGCAGGTGTCGGTGCTGGTGCTGGAGGAGGAGGAACAACGTCTGGCTCTGCCTCCCTGACTTCACCTAGGAGCCTCGCTATACAATCTTCCAAGCCCGGCCTATCCTCGATGTCCTCGGCCGTGCACTCCATCGCAAGGTCCCTCAAGAGCTTCTCCCTCGCATCGTCGAACCCAGCTCTAGCGTCCGCAGGAACAACTGAACGCCTTGCCCTCCTGAAGAGATTCCTATCACGGGGTTGCTGCGAGCTGTCGAATGCCTGCAACCCAGTCAAAAGCTCAAGCAGCACTACCCCGAACGAGAATACGTCGCTCGCAGTGGTGAACTCTCTAGACTCAAGGTAATATGGATCTATGTAACCCCACGTTCCCATGCCTCCTGTCATGGTGACGCTGGAATCCGCCTCCCTCGCGATTCCCGCGTCGGATATCTTGGCGTACATGTCGGCGTCGAGCAAGATGTTAGCACTCGTTACGTCCCTGTGGAAGATGCTTGGCTTGTACCTTTCCCTATCAGGTTGGTGAAGATAATGTAAACCCAAGGCGACACCTACTGCGATGTTAATCCTCTCCGATGCCGTCAAAGGAAGGACGGTAGTAGAAGGGAGAAGCCTATCCGCCAAACTCCCACCTGGCATGTACCGGTATACCAAACAAAGAGGATTACCAAATTCGCTTGAAGATCCCAACAAGGGTACAATGTTCTCATGCCTGCACATGCTCAGCACGCTGAGCTCCCTCCTGAACTCAGTATCGTCAACCTGCATCCCTTGGATGGTCCTGATTACCTTGATGGCTACTTGAGAACTTCCAATTCGGCCAAGGTAGACATCGCCAGACCCACCCCTTCCTATCTTGTTCTGGACGCTGAAAGAGTTGGTCATACTCAAAAGTGAGGCGTAGCTGTACTGCGCGGAGCCATCAACGGCCAGGGCGCTCATGCTTCTGTTGGTTGAAAAGGATCTCTCTCTCGAAGGAAGGCCAACTGGGGAGAATGGGGAGAATGGAGAGAATGAGGAGAATTGAGAATGGAGAATGAGGGAAAGAAAGGAAAGAAGAAAGAAGAAAAGGAGAATTCAGACGATTCAGAAGACGAGAAAGACAGAGACAGAGAAACTAATTTATTTCCTCAGTCCCCACTCCCAAAGCCCTAAGCCCAAAGCCCAAAGATTTGTTTTGCATACAAACCCTTAACTCGTCAAATACGATTATCTCATATCACCACTACGATACAATACAATATCCCTAAAAACACACCCCAAACCAGTCCTCCTACGTTGAGAAAAGAAGGAAAGGAAAATATTCGAGAAAAGAAGGAAAGGAAAATATTCTGGCACCATGGCGGAGCTCCCTCCAGCCATCACGACTACTACGGCCTATCCGCCTCCGAGACAAACGGCACTTCTCCGAGCCTATTTAGTGAACTCTGCATCCTGCGGTGCCAAGTTCGATCTGGACAGCGGTGGAGGGCGGCATCACATTCTTTACCATCACTCGGACCGGCCACGTGAGGACGGGACTGGGGACCGTGACCGAAAAGCGATTTCCGTCTGAGGAGAAGATGACCGAGTACGCCCTCTCCCAAATTGCCGATAGGAAGAAGCGCGAAGGAGACAAGCGGTTCTTTGACGCGCCAGTCCCTCTCGCTCTGCCAGCCTCGATAATGAAGGGGAAGGAAAATGACGACCGCGCCGCCCCTTCCACAAATGGAGCCGACGCCGTCCCATTTCTTGTCGCCATAACCCCTGAAGCCCTCTTCCATGAGAGGCCCCCGTTCGCGAAGGTGAAAAGATTCCTGGATCTGTTAGGAACAAAACAGCAGCAGATCGAGTACCTCTTGAAGTGGCGCAAATCGCTGACTATCCTTGCCTCCCACGCCGACTTCGACACCCTCCAATACGTCCTCCGCCTCTACCCAGATATCATGTACCTCTCTCTCTCCTCTCTCTCATGTGGACCATGTCGTGGTGGAAATAGCCTTCTTCTCTCCGCGGTGTTGAGCGGCCGTCAGGATGTCAACGTAATTACTCTACTCGCCAATGCTTCGCCGAAGGAGCTGATTTACGGCGGCCAGTCCCTTTCCAAGCTCGCCGAGGAGAAGAAATGCGGAGATGATGTCGTGGCAACCCTTGAAGGGCTCATGAGGGCCGAGTTTGACAATACGCACCTCTTCTATATGGTGCAGTCGTCGAGGTTTGAAGAGTTCCAGCGCCAAATCCTCCTTCGTGATAAGCAGGAGGTCCTAAAGCAGCTCATCTCTGAAGAAGGACAAGGCTGTTCATACTCCACCTTCCATGCCCTTATTTTTTCGGACGCTCCCTCCTCGACAATAATCTCACTTCTCAGCATCTTGGATGATACGGCGAGGTCGAAAATATGTTCACAGAAGGGATATAAAGTTGGTTATCCTCTCTTCTGCCTGATCGGAACGAGAGCTGGCGCGACATTGAGCTTGTCCGCCAAGTCGCTCTTGCACATCCAGAGGCGATATCTTCCGTTTTTGTTCACCCGTCAACCGGGGCAAATGCATCCTACAAAGGACCCCGAACTCCACTGCTGAAAGCGTACAGTCTCAGAGAACGCTCGGCTTTCGACCTCGCCATCTACGACTTTTTGAAGAGGGAAGGCAATGAGTATAATAAAGTCGAAGTAGTTGCGTCGTCTAGTCCCAGAGAGAGCCTTCAGCAGAGATTCACGGATGCAGAGGCTCGGGGGGAAGTGATTGATCTCGAGGAAGAAAGCCACGGCAACAACAGCAAGAAGAGAAAGGAGAGGTAGGGTGGGAAGAAGGAAGACAAGAATGTGTGTCTAGAATGTGTTCATTATTATGAAAAGAGTGACTTTAGAGTTACAGAAATTCCAGAATAACTCTCCACAAAACTTTCGGGATCTTCTCACGTGCCTCAGTTGCCTTTAGCGTGGCTTCAACTCCGTCAATTTGCATCAGACTATCCGGTCCAATGGGTTGATTCTCCACGTGATCCCAGGTTCCCTTGAGGCACAGCAGAGCGGTGACGCGTTCGATCACAGCGAGGTTGCGGTGCCACCTGTAATGGAGGAGGTCTGGGACAGTCGGCATATTTTTATCAGCAGCGGCAGCGATGAGGGCAGTGCAGTTCAAGAAGCAGTCTTCACCGATGGAAACGGCAGGAGATAGAATGAGTTTCGTCAGGGCGGAGCAATTTCTGAAGGCTTCATCGCTAATCATCGTCACTCCGTCCGGGATTGCGATGGCCGTGAGGGAGGAGCATCCGTAGAAGGCATAATTGCCAATTGTCGTCACTCCGTCCGGGATGGTGATGGCTGTGAGGGAGGAGCAATCGTGGAAGGCGCTTTCGCAAATTGTCGTCACTCCATCCGGGATGGTGATGGCCGTGAGAGAGGAGCATCCCCTGAAGGCGCCCTCGCCAATCGTCGTCACTCCGTCCGGGATGGTGATGGCCGTGAGGGAGCATCCACAGAAGGCGTATTCGCCAATTGTCGTCACTCCGTCATGGATGGTGATGGCCGCAAGGGAGGAGCATTCTGCGAAGGCCCATTTGCTAATCGACGTCACTCCGTCCGGGATGGTGATGGCCGTGAGAGAGGAGCATTCGTAGAAGGCGCTACCGCCAATCGTTGTCACTCCGTCTGGGATGGTGATGGCCGTGAGGGAGAAGCATCCTTCGAAGGCGCTTTCGCTAATCGTCGTCACTCCGTCTGAGATTTTGATGGCCGTGAGGGAGGAGCATCTTAAGAAGGCGAATTTGCCAATCATCGTCACTCCGTCCGGGATGGTGATGGCCGTGAGGGAGGAGCATTCTTCGAAGGCGTAATCGCCAATTGTCGTCACTCCTTGTGCAAAAGTCACTTCTGTGAGTTCATGATTGCCTTCGAAGCTCTCTGTTCCGGAGTATACTGCTGTTTTGGGAAGGGGAGAGTCCCCATCATCTGGGTCGTCATAGTCACCACCGTAGTCATCACTATAGTCATCACCATAAGCAAAGTCTAATTCACTCATTATAGGGATGGAGAGGATCTTTTAAGGCAGTGCTCGAGCTAGAGTATGCTGGGGTACGGTGTAAATGCTTAGATGGAGAGGAGAAGACTGAAAGTTAGGGATTTGGACGGTGTAGTTTTGTTGGGGATCAAATTTAACTAATATACAATGTGTTTGGATATGGTGTTGGTAGTAGAGTATCGTTGTTGGTATTATGAAGAGTTAGGTCGGTTGTAAAGAGTATCTAAAGCCTATAATACAGGCTATAATACAGCTTTCTTGTCAAAATGCCAAGTCTTTCTCACTAAGAACCCCAAAATGGTTGTGGGAGCCCCAATTCTGTCCCAATTTCCATTCCCAATTTCCAATCCCCAAATTCCCCACATTACGCCTCTATGATCTTCAAATTGTACTAAATACAATCTATAGCCATTCAATTCCACTAAAATACCGTCACAAACACACAATAATAGTAATAGGCTCAAATATCACCCCAAATAAATATCCTAGAGCCGACCTTCAAATTGAAATACCTTCAAATTAATCACACAACAAATACAAACAACGATACAAATACAATACACAAAATAAACAATCCTCTTGCTCGTTTTACCCACCATCTACAATCAAACATGACATCAATACCAACAAAAATCCCCTCAACAATACCCTCAACAATCCCCCCCAACCTAAGCATGATGCAGCGTCTCACCACAAACGTGAAGCTCATGATGCTCTTCCTCAGCCGCGTCCTCTTCTACTCCTCCTTCCTCGCCATGATCCTCCTAATTATATAC
>BRYA01000340.1:62516-100769 GCA_030267965.1 Triparma columacea
AGACAAGAGCCCGACTAGGGGATTCCACTTGACACCGGTTAACTGCTGTGTGAAACCGTGGATCATGGGACAACCGGTGGAGAATTTAGGGGGGAGAGTCAAGTGGAAGAGCCCGTTCTTTATCAAGTGCAAGGTGAGGAGCATAAGGAGGGGTACAACCTTCCCTACCAGCAACTGCCTGAACCCTCTCCCTTAACTCTAACCCTTTCTGTCCCCCCTCGCCCCCCCCCCTCCCATCCTCCTCCTTCCGTTCAGCTGGGAGTATTCCAGTACGTCCTAATAAAGCTCCTAACCGCCGTAACCTCCCTAATCCTCGAGCTCCTAGGCCTCTACCACGAGGGAAACTTCTCCCCCACAGACGCCTACCCCTACATAACCTTCATTGCCAACTTGAGCCAATGCTGGGCGCTGTACTGCCTGGCGTTCTTTTATTTTGCAACGAAGAACGAACTTAGCCACATAAGACCGGTGGGGAAATTCATGTGTGTGAAAGCACTTATTTTCTTCACGTGGTGGCAGTCCGTAGGTGTATCTGTATTATTCTCCATGGGTTTAATCCCCGACGCAGGCACGCAATGGACGAAGGAAGATGTTGCGAAGGGTATACAGGATTACTTGATTTGTGTGGAAATGTTTGTGGGGGCGATTGCACATCAGTATGTCTTTCATCATTCTGATTATATGAGGAATAGGAATAAGGGGTACTCTAAAGTCGGGGGAGGGAGGGTTAGGAGGGTGGGGAGGAATAGGAGGAATAGGAGAGGAGGTGGGGGGGGAGGGGGAGGGGGGAAAGGGAAGTTTAATGGGAGCGATGGGAGCTTAAGTAGCATGGGGGAAGACAACAGCGACGATGAGCTCCTAGGTGGATTGGGCCTGGACGGGGTCGACGAGGAAACAGGTTACGAGATGAGCTCCGTCATTGAAGTTGACGGTACCGTGAAGGGAGGGGAGGGAGGTGAAGGGATACATAAAACCGTAATGCAGGCACTGTACGAGAGCAGCGTGCCGACGGACGTTATTGGAGATACGAGGAAAATGATGGGGGGGGGATTCAAAACTAGCAAGAGCACGCTGTTACATCATGCTGCTACTACGGATAGTAATATGCTGTTTGGGGGAGGGAGGAGAAGGAAAGGGAACGGGGGGGGGGGGGAGAGGTAAAAGAATGAGGAAGAGGAGAGAGAGGGAGGCTGGCTCTGAAATAAGCAAACGCATTGTTTTTCTCTTTCTATTCAGGTCATAATAAAACGTCCTCAATTCACGAGTTCCGTTTCCTCTTCCTCCCCTCCACATTAAGCATGTCCTCCTCCCCGCATTTTCCGCACTTAATCCTTCCCTCTGCCCCCCCCATCAACTCCACCTCCTCCCTCTCTAGAGGCCACCTGCACCTGAAGCACACCCTGACACCTTCGACAGCCTTACCCTCAACGTCCACGACAACCCTGTCGTCAAAGACAAAGCAGCCACCCCCGTACGTAACCGCAGCCTCCCCAGGAGGTACCTCAGCGAAGTAATTCAAAATCCCGCCGTCGAGCTGGTAGAGGGAACCCCTAGGGTACCCTGCTGCCTCCATGGCGAACGCTGCCTTCTCGCACCTTATCCCCCCCGTGCAGAACATCACTATCTTCTTGGCCTTCGGGAGAGGGTTGGAAAGAGCGGCTGAGGGGAAATCACGGAAGGTTGAGATGGGGAAGTTGTGGGAACCCTTGAAGGTACCCATCTTTAGCTCGTAGTCGTTCCTTGTGTCTAGGAGGATTACATCACCTTCATCAACAGAGGAGGAGGAGGAGGAGGAGGAGGTTAATATGGAATGGAGGTCAGAGGGGGATATGTGCTGGGCGGGGGAGGGGGTTAGGGAGGGATCTGCGGACGGCATGCCCATGCCGATTAGCTCCTTCTTTATCTTAACGAGAAATCGGGGAAGGGAGGGACCAGTAGAGGTAGAGTCCTGAAGATGGGTGGGGGAGGAATATGGGAATTGGGTGTGGGGGGTGGGTTAGTTTTTGTCGGCCGGCGACCTACGGGTAACATTAGCTCATTCCAGCTTTTTCACATGAAGCTCTCACCTTGTAGTGCACGAGGGAGGGGGGGAGAGATAGGGTGGACTCAATTATCGCTTTGAAGTCCTCGACCACATCGGCGGGCCCGGAGAGCCGGATGTTGACCCCCTCGCCGGCAAGGAGGATGGTGCCTTGAAGAGTAGCGGCGTACTTATTCTTGTGGGCCTGGAGCAGATTATCACGAAGAGATGGGAGGGAAGTGAGGGGGTGAAACGCGTAACCAGACGTATTTGTGGTTGCTGGTAGGGAGGTGGGTGTGGTGGTTGGTGGTGTGGTGGTTGGTGATTGGGGGGTGGACATAGGAGGCAACTTTGACGATGGTTGATCGACGAGACAGATGTTAGAACTTATGGGACGTGTGTTTTAACAGAAATTGGTGGTTGAAAAGATTGCTTATGATAATATATGATCCCACAGTTGGTTACGTGACGCGTCTCGCTCTCTTAAAAATTAAAAAAAATTAGAGGTTCATCAATGTCATCTAAATTCTTTACTATCAACTCAATATTTTTATTTGTGTATCAATAGTTTTTCAATCAAAAATCACATTACAAAGAGCTATATGAGAAAATATTTTCACACCTGAGAATTTCAAATATCTTTTCAGTTCATATAAACATACAGAAAATATAGTATAATAATGAAATTGCGTATATGATGTGCATTTGAGACATCTCTAATAATATTCTTGAGATGTTAAAACAGTTTAATATAACTAAAAGATGTAAATTAGTTTATAAAACTGATTGTTTATAATAATGTATATTTTGTAGGTTTAAAATAGACAATTCAATTTTGCCGATATTCGATTGACACATTTTATCCATTTTTTTCCTCTTCACCTTTCGGTTTCAACCAAGTTCCTGGCTGGGTGTCCTAAAATTCAAATAATAATGCTTGCATTTGCCTTATACATACTTTCACATCTCACTCCCCCTTAGCACCTGTCGTCATTGTTACTCTGACTCTCCTGTCCTTTCCTTGGACTAGTTGGTAAAGTACCTTATCCACCATGCTGCACTTCTTCGCCTCCGTTCCGAAATAAAAGTCAAGGAGAGGGAAGTTAGCTGATCCGAAGTTCGACGAGTGCTGAGTGTGATGGTCGGCGTGAAAATTATCTTCGTCATAATCAAAAAAGTGCCGCCCTTCCTCCGACGACCTTGTGTGTCCTCCCTTGTTCGTCCATGACATGTACAAGGTCTCAAAGTTAAGGAAGTAGGGAAACAATGTCTCTGTGATTGAGCGAAAGGTTTGAGAATCAGGTGTGAAAAGTACCGAGCATTCACTTTGCTCCCCCCAGTTCCCCCTCCCTCCCTCACCTGGCCGTGACAGCAGACAGGGGATGATCTCTGCCAAGAGCCAAAAGAATTCTTCGTTCATTCCCGACCCGTAGATGTGTGCGTCGAAGGGGGTGGTGTCATGGAGATAGTGGTGCTGCTTGTGCGCGTGGTTGTAAACGCCAGGGCAGTGTCCAAGACGGTGTTCACAGTAGAAGAGAATGGGGAACGCGGGGAGCCCAAGGGCACGGAGGCAGCGGGCTCTGCCTCCAGACTTGGCGAACCACACGTTCAAACCTCCCGTAATGACGAGCGTCGCAACATCCACCTTGAGACCGGATAATGCTGCAAATACGACAAGAAAGTAAGTCTGCGATGAGCGAAACAACGTGTTGTTAGATCATGGCTGGGATCAGCGGGACGGCCGATAATCTCACCTTGGTATTTAAGGTCCCGTATACAACGTGTTTGAAGAATCTCTTTACTTCGAAGGCGTCAGATGAGGTTACATAAACGATGCAGTTGAGGAAGAAGTCGGCGGTAAGGAAAATGACAGCAAAGTTTAGGTCCATGGTGAGTGTCAGGGTAGGCACTTCAAAGGGCACCAGGGGGAGGGCGGCGGAAACCATCCCGTTGATAATGTAGTGGAAGACGCAGTCGAGGCCGTTGGTACAGAACCGCAGGACGCAGACAATGAAGGAAAGGGGGGCCACCACAAACTGCAAGAGTCCTGCCTGGACGCAATCGAAGAAGCCGTACTTGAGGGTCACAAAAAACCAGAGGAACCTAACTATAAAGGAAGCGACGAGGGTAACTTGAAAGGACCAGTTCAGCTTCCCCTTGAGGTCTTGCCTTAGAGTTGGCACCAGCTGCGAGTGAAAGTGGGTCAGAGTTATTTTGTTGTTGTTGTTGTTGTTGTTGTTGCCTATTCCCTCACCTCCTTGTAGGCTTTATTGAATTCCTCACCAAACTGTGCATTGAGGGTTACAGTTGCTTTTCCTTTGTTTGTGAGGCTGAGTAAGGTTGGGAGGGGTGGGCGAAGGGGGTAAGAGCTCGCGAATGGGAGCGCCCTAACATAAGAAAAAATCCGCACCCTCCCCCCCCCTCCCCCCTCCCTCCCTCCCTCCCTCCCTCCCTCCCTCCCTCCCTCCCCACCTCACCTTGTCCAGAGGTCCGCTTGAAGAACCCCACTTGGCAAGTCAGGGTGTATCTCGTCGAACCTCATGACTTGGCTCGCATAAAAATTCAATATACGGGAGGATGCAACAAAATATGCCTTGAAGTAGTCCATGATTTTGGGGTGCAGTTGGTCGCAGGGGCTTGTTCAGTTTCAGATAAAGTCAATAATTGGGCTTGACAACCTCACGGGGGTTTGAATGGAGTCAAAATTCGTTGGAGCCGTAAGAGTCGCGATCACTTATTCCAGAACCAGAATATGTCCAATCCAAATCCAAGCAAAGAAAAAAGTAAAATTTTAATTCGGATTTCAACGATCTCAAGACGGCTCGCTTACGCCTCCTTCTTCCGCTCATCATACTATTGATTCTGCTATCTTGCCCGCCTTCAAGTCTATCATTCCCTCTGTTTGCCTCCCCCTTCCCGCCCTCCTCAGTATCTTTACTCAGCAAGCTTCAAATGGTGAAGCAGGAGGAAGACGACTTCGCCGACTTCCCTCCTAAGAAGCTTCAAATCGTGAAGCAGGAGGAAGACGACTTCGCCGCTGACGTCCCTCCTAAGAAGAAATCAAAGAGGGGGGGCTCGACGGTTTTTCAGATGTCCTTTGATGCAATTGTTGACCCCTTAAGTCAGACACAGCACACTCTAATCCTTGGCACATTCCCATCCGAAAAGTCTCAGAACTGGGGCGAGAAGCTCGTGTCCGACAAGACGAACCAGCTGCTCAAGAAGGCCAAGGCGAAGTCACTGTCCTTCCTCCCTAAAGCCAAGCAGGATGAGATCTCTGAGAGCGCCAATCTCTATGCGGAGGCGGAGATCTTCAAGAGGGGTGGCGAGGGGCAGATGAACTACGGTAACTTCAAAAACCCTTTTTGGAACATTGCTGGGATCGCCTTGGGTTTTAAGCGTGAGTTAATAACTTACGAGGAGAAGAAAGCCGCTCTCACAACCAATGGCTACTGTTTGTGGGACGTTTGTAAGTCGGTGACCAAGAAGAAGGGGAGTTCCCTCGACAACGACATCAATCATAGGTGCGTTCTTGGCTTCTGGGTTCCATTTACACGCCATTCCTTCCATTCTATTCCATTGACCCCTCTCTCCCTCCCCCCCTCCTCCCCCCATTCAAGTGAACCCAACGATATCTTCGGCCTCCTCGCCGCCTTCCCCACAATCAAGCGAATCGTCTTCCCTCAAACTTCAGCCAACTACTTCATCAAGCACTTCAAGCATCTTCTCGAGACAGATCCTTCTACCCCCCATCCCCCGCCGGAAGAGAACTTCACCTTTTACATCTCCGACGATCCCGCCGGGGCTGAGGCTCGCAAGTTATTCATAAAAGAGGCCCACAAGAACGTCCTCACTGGAACCAGTAGTTCTCCCCGTCGGGTCATTGAGTTGGTCCTCGTCCCCTCAACCTCGCCAGCCAACTGCAGGAATGGATCAACGCCCCCTTTCAAGGAGAAGAAGTGGCTTGTTGGCTGCTATGGTTGGTCTGCCCTCAAGCCTGAGTCTGACTACAAGTGTGCGTGCTGCGGAGAGGTCGGGCTGCACTACACCGTCGACTGTACTATTTACAAGGATCCCGACACTAAGAAGGCTTGGACGGATAACCGAAAGAAGTTGAATAAGGACCAAGGGAAATATCCAGCAAGAATCAAGGAATTGTGGGACTGCGACAATTGGTATGTTTAGACTAATGTAATTTCAAGTTGCAAAATCAATCTCAAGCTTCCTTAGCCTTTTTAATATGCCGGGTAACATTAAAGTATGCTGGGTCAGACGCCTTCTTCTCCAAGAAGTTGTTGTAGCGTCCGTCCGTGCCGCACGCCCAGTCCCAGAAAATGAAGAAGCCCCCGAAGTTCCCCGTGTTGTGCGAGTGGTGGAAGTCATGAGCGGGAGCGCAGTCGCAAACGTCCAGGAGAGAGAAGATGCTGATCGGGAAGGGGGGGTTGTAGCCACTGTGTGCCTCTATGCTCTGGGCGAGCTTCATGCACGTGTAATACCAGAAGACCACGGAGTGGCTCCTGAGAAGGAGCGGTCCCATGACAGTGCTAAGCGTATTCGAGATGAAGTCTTCTATTGGGTGCGCATACTCTGTAGCGATGCTTATTGGTTTCTGGGGGGGGAGGGAAGGATAGTGGTTGTGATGGTGGTTTGTTAACGGAAACGCTATGACGAGCAGTACTCCCCCCTCCCCCCCGGGATAGTGGTGGTGATGGTGGTATGTTAACGGAAATGCAATGACGAGCAGTACTCCCCCCTCCCCCCTTCACCCCCCCTCTTACCTTGAACAAGTGATGCTTCTTGTGGATATATTTATATATCGAAGGATGGTGAAGCCCTCGGTGGCTCCAGTAAAAGATCGTGTCATCGACGCAAAGGCAGAAGAACACCTGGGCAAGGAACGTGGGCAGTGAGGGGAGTGCCTCCCCGGACATCCAACCGTCGCTCTGGAAGAGGGGGAAGGCGAGGTAAAGGAGAGGAGGCCTGACGAAGAAGTGGCCAATGACAGCATCTAGAAATGCCTCAAAGATCATCTCCTCGCTAGGCAGACCGTCATGAACAGCATATGCCCTAAAAAGGTCGTACTTGTACATTACGAAGAGAACCCCATTCCAACTCCAAAATGTCATTTCGAGGGAGATGACAGAAACCACAGCGAAGGCGAGCCTCTCAGCTTCCACATACCCTTGAACCAAATCCGGAAGACGTTCTATGAGACTCTTACACAATAGGACCAAGAAAACCATGGCGTCATTGTACTTTGTGACGAGAAAAGGGCTCTGATTGGGGAAATGGAAGATGGCTGTGGACACAACCAAGGCAAAAATCCAGAAGTATTTACATCCGTAGATGCTCTTCCCAATCATGTCGGAGGAAGATAAGGAGGGGGTCGGGTCGGGGGACAAATTTAGTCCAACAGCTTAGCTTTCAATCCTGATAATATAACTGTAACAAATTTCCGACTCAATTCCCTAGATCTTTTCTTTCTCATCAAATCCAGTTAATTAATTAAAAAACAACCCTGATCCGGACCGTAATCGCAACTTCAAGTACCTAAAGCCCTATTTTATTTGTTCTCAACACCACATTGAGAAGATTTTTGAACTACCCTCCGAAACTCCTTGCTTTTCAAATAAAATTAAGCGCCAAAACGTTAGATCTCGCGGCTAAATTCAGTACTTTCCCCAGTAAAACCCCGAAACAACTCCTCAAAATGCAACAAAATAGTGGACTAAGCAGGGAAGAGCAGATCAGAAGACTTCAAGACCGCCAGTCAGGACCGACTGACCAGTGGGGTCGCCCAACTCATGACGATGGGAGCGCCCCTGCGACTTACCAGAGGCCCGGCGCGAAGCCCATCAAGAAAGACGATTACTATTCCGCTGCACCCACTGGAAGTACGGCAAATTACTTTGAACAGAGGGCCCAAGAGGGGACTGCAAATACCCATGCTGCCAAGTTGCAGAAGATGAGGGAGGACCGTTGGCAAAGGGAGCACGGCGGGGGGGGGGCAGCAAAGACTGACAGCCAGGTTGCTGAGATGAGGCAGCAGAACGTCGACGACAAGATGAGGCGCAATGAGGAGAACTTCCGTAAATTCAACCAAGTCACCGAATCCCGTGAGGAGCAGATTAGGAAGCTGCAGGACAACATGATTGACCCAAACAACACATCCTATCATTACCAGGCAGTGAACCAGACCTACCAAGGCGGGGGGGGCAACCAGCCTGGTGCCGGCCCAGGAGAGCGCAGAGGGCAGCCCACGGCTGCGACCTCCGTGACGGGAGGGCGCGGGAGGCTGGGAGCGGGAGGGTCAGGGGGCGACCCCCCCGATCGCGAGGCGATGAACAGGCAGATTGCGGAGCGCGACGCCCGCAACCTCGCGGCGTACCAGGCAAGACAGGGAGAAGAACCAAGTAGGGAGGAGAAAATCAGGAGACTTCAGGAGCACGCACATGGCGGGGGAGGGGCAAGGCGGCAGCAGCAGCAGCAGCAACAACAGCAGCACGAGCAGCAGCAGCAGTATGAGCAGCAGCAGCAGTACGAGCAGCAGCAGCAGTACGAGCAGCAGCAGCAGCTGCAATACCAGCAGCAACAGCAATACCAGCAAAATCAGGAACACAAGCTCTCCCCCGCCCCCCGCGCCCAGCCCCGCGCTGCATACGCCCCCTCTCAGCGCAGCCCCCAGCCCGTGGATCGCTCCGAGGCCATCCGTCGTCTCCAGGACGCCCAGTCCGGGCAGGGCTCGGCGTACCCGTCGGCGGCCCCCTCGCCCTCCTCTCAGGGTAGACCCAAGTTCTCGGGCCACGGGGGGGACGCGCCGGACAGGGAGGATATGGAGAGGAGGATCAGGGAGAGGGACGCTAGGAACTTGGCAGCTTACGAAGCGAGGCAGAATGCACCGGAAATTAGCAGGGCAGAGAGACTTAGGAGGCTGAAGGCTCATGGGAGGAAGGGATAAAGAACTTATGAAGCAAGAAGAGAGGCAGAAGGGAGAGGAGAAAAAAAAAACAAAGACGAAAGAAATGAGACGATTGAGTTTACTACGAGGTAATATAAACGAACGTTATTGAAATGAATGAATTAGTCGTGTTCGTTTTGGTAGTTTTGTTCATTCACTTTTTGTTTTAGAACCCTTTCGAGAGTCCACTCACTGATCGGCACTACTGAACCCCTTCACCACTGAGCTTCTCCTCATTTATTTATCCCACTTCCCCTGTACACTGTAGGCACCTATTCCTATAAATCTTACGTTCAGGGGCAACTGTCTACTATACAACACTCGTCTAGTAATTTCAAGTGCCTTAACCTCTCAACCTCACTCTCAACCGATCGTGACACCGATCCCCCTTGGCATTCATCATGGACAAATCTTCGGCTCTCAAAGCCCCCACTGCCGACATCCTTGATGTTTTTCGTGAGATAATGTCCGGAGCGGCCGACAAAGTCTCCTCTTTCGACCTCGCTCAAATCAAGGCCTTTGCTGAAGGGGAGGAAACCCCCAGCGGTTTGTCCATGCTCGCTATCTCTTGCCTACAGGAGTTGGAGGAAAGGCGCAAGCGGGAGGCGAAAGAGGAAGAAGAGGCTAGTCAACGTATCAAGAGAACGCTGACATCGGTTGAAGCACCTGGTGTCAGGAGGGGAGCAACACAGGAAAACAACGTTCTTGATTCCTTGTTGGAGCTAGGCGAGAGGATGGACGCCGATAAGGCTGTAGCTAAGAGCGGCTTCAAGGAGGGCGAGGAAGCTCATAGATTCGACATCACACTCAAGGAAGCGCTCGTTCAGACAACATGGAATATTGGCGCCATGTTGCTCATATCTGCTTTGCTATGCTTTGTTACAGCAGGGGTAATCTACGTATTTTGGAGTTTTCTACAAGGAGTCTCTATCCGAGACGCCGCTGTACTTCAATTTGGAACTAACTCGACGATCAAGGATTATAGTCGAGAAGAGTTCTTGGATATTTACTCTGACAAGAGAGAAAGACGGACAAAGCAATTTCTCAGTATAGTATGCGCATTCTCTTGGGCGAGCTCTTGTGCGTCCACGTTATTTGGGCTTGAGAAGGGCGTACCGTTGGTTTACTATTCCAGATTCTTCCTCTTCATGGCAATTCCGGCGTTTTTTCCGACTGTTTATTACGCTTGCGGTGGCAAAAGTCTACGGAGTGACGTACTGGTTGTCATTATGTGCGCCTTTTTTGGTGCAAGCACCTCTATGGTTCCTGATTTAATGGGTAAGGGCATTGGAGATTTGATGCAATTGGCTGTAAAAAGTACCCGTGACAAAGTAGCCTCAGATAACAATGGAGAGATAGTGAAAGTAAAGACGAAGAAGACAATGAAACAACGACTGAAAACTGCCGTGATCACTTCCCTCCCCATGCTCTTTATCTGCGTAATGATCGTTGTGTACGCGTCCCTTATATTCGCGCTCTACAATGCATATGACAACGACGCATGGAAAGCGGCAATCTCTGTTTTTGCTCTCTTGGTGAAAGTTACGGGAAACAAGGCTGAAATCAAACTTATCGAGTTCGTAGGCGATGGGCTTAGTGTCTGGATTGCCGATTGCATGCTGTTCTCATATGAGTTTTCTACAGCGTTGCTCTGTAGGGTCCTCCAGCTATCTATCCCTTCCCAGCAGATTGCGCAGCTCATGTCGCTGTTCGGATGCATTTTAGAGATGGGCGTTAGGGTCTTCTTTTTCAACAACTACCTAAAGGATGGTTTGCGAAAGGGAGGGAAATGGACAGAAGAGGAAAAGGTTGCTTACAGGAAGAGGGGAATGCTGCGTGCACAGGATGGAAATAATGATATGGTCGTGGAGTATTTGTCTTGTGCTGCAGCTGTATCAATTCTGATTTTCGTTGTACCTACAGGCGCATTAAACCTCGAGGCAAGTCAAGCTGTGGATAGATTGCAAATCTATTCGATTGTCCAATTTCAAGTAGGCCCGGAAGTCATCCTGGACTTCTACTGCGTCTTCATGGAAGTTTTTGGAGGCTTGGGTGTCTTTCACTCTAAGTATTGGAGCTTACATACAGGTGCAAAGACGACGGAGGGTCGGTGGAGGATCTTCGGCAACCTATTGAAGAGTTTTGTAACGAAGATATTTGTCACTCTGACGTTCTCCTGTTTGATACTTCTGTCAGTCGCAAAGTGACGAAGCACGCAACTGTTGAAAAGATAATAACATTCAATTTGTTTTCTGTTTTTGTTGTGCTTACGCTTAGATTACGTTAGTCTTCCTTCTTAATCTTGTCGTAGATGATGTTGTCGACTCCCGGCCCCCCCGCCCCATTGAACCAGTTGATACTTCTGTCAGTAGCAAAGTGACGAAGCACGCAACTGTTGAAAAGACAATAACATTCAATTTGTTCTCTGTTTTTGTTGTGCTTACGCTTAGATAACGTTAGTCTTCCTTCTTAATCTTGTCGTAGACGATGTTGTCGACTCCCGGCCCCCCCGCCCCATTGAACCAGTAAAGAAGAAAGATGCAAGCGTAGAGGAGGGGCTCTTCGAAGTCATACGAGTAGTTTGGAACATGCCCGAATGGAGCCCCTTGAGGCCCCGTTGAAGACAGGTGGAAGTACACCGCTCCGATCATCGTACTCAAGAGAGAGAGGGCTGCAGGCCGCGTAAGCAAGCCAAGGGCGAATAACCCCCCGCCGAAGAACTCTACGTAGTCGTGGACAGCAGACCACAACGTCGCAGGACCAGGAAGAAATCCAAAGTAGGGCTGGACGATGAAGTCTGTGAAGCCATTGAAGGCGTCAGTACCAAAGTTACCAGGTCCTACCCCACCCTCAGAACCGTGGTGGATCATCAAAACGCCGGTTGTTACTCTCAAGATGAACAGGGGAACTGAATGTATACCGGCTGTGGATGTGACCGTCTTGAAAAGCTTCGGCCCGAATATCCTATCGAGGGTCGTCTCTTTCTTCTTCCCGACACCAATCTCCTCGGTATCCATGGGTGCGAGATAGAGTTTGCCATACTTTGACCTTGCCGAAGTGCAAGCCGAGGTGGAGACCTTCATGCTAGCCAATTTGGACCTTGGTGAAGCGCAAGCTGAGGTGGAGACTTGCATGCTAGCCAATTCGGGCAGCCCGAAACCAGCAACATTGACACACAATAGTGCTACGGTCGAAATGAGCAGTATTAATATATTAACCTTCCGCATGAGGCGTAGAAAAATATCAATTTGCCCTCTTCTTTCTTCTCAAATTTGCTTTCCCAACTCTTTTCGACTTTGCAACTCAATTTGAAAGCTTTAAATTGGTTGAAATAACGCGCTGTTGCTCTAAACTGACCATAAATTCCACAAATCGGTTCATAAGTAACAATAAGCTCTCACAAGAGGATATTTGATTAGTTAGAGCAATTAGTCAGGGGTTCAGATCGGGGAGGTCCTAAAAATGTCTCATTTAAAGCAATTTGTGTTAGGTTTAGGACATATAAGGGGTATGCGACATACAAGACTCCATACAACACTCCATATGCGATATATATCATCATCTAATATGGGTAAAACATGGAAAACAAAGGAGAGAAAAGGGAAGGAAAGTGGGCAGCTAGGTACAGGTATTGCAGACAACAAACAAGACAACAAACAAGACAACAAACAAGACAACGAACATGACAAGCAGCAACCTGTCAACACTACTACAAACCCCAACTTTGAGGATGTACTTCAGTCAATATTATCAAACTCTTCACAATCTATTTATTCAAAGTACCCCTCACTTGGAGTTGTAAGAAGGTATGTGAAGTCAAGTAGTGAAGTGAAGTGTGAAGTGATGTGTTCAGCTCTCCAAGCTTATTCTACCTCTCCTCTACGTCGCCATTCCTGCCTCTATTATACTAAATGATATTCATATATACACACACCCTAACTCCCACCCTAACTCCCACCCTAACTCCCACCATCCTCATCTCAACAGGGAGAAATCCGAGGACCTCCGTCTAATGGTGTCAAACTACACGACCCCCGCCCTCGCCGGTGCCCTTCGCGATCGCGAGGACACCCTCCAGCTTGCCGCTGCCCTCCTCGCCGCCGGCGACATGGATAATCTGCGGGACGTCCTCTCACCCCACGAGTCCAAGTACATTGAGGTGCGAAGGAGACGTAGAGTACACTTGGACCTCACGGACGGGTTCAAGACACGGACGTTAGAAATGCTAAGGAAGTACCTAGCGAGAATGCCGAGACAAGTTACCAAGGCTCATAGACATAGGGCGGCTATTGTACTGCCACTGTGTAACGTGGACGGGGTGCCGAGCGTCTTGTTCGAGAAGGTGAGAGAGGGGGGAAGGTGGTTTAGGAGGGTTTTATATGACGACTGTTATTACGTACTAACACCCCTCCAAACAAAACCCAACAAAAAACAAACCCAAAAACACCTTCAATTCGTTTTCGCTCCACATCGTCCTCACACAACTCCCCTTAGCGTTCTCTCGCTCTCCGCAAGCACCCGGGCGAGGTGTGTTTCCCAGGTGGTATGGTATCCGAGGGTGACGATCACACTATAGTTTCAACGTGCCTTCGTGAGATGGAGGAGGAGGTTGGGTTGACGGAGGACGCTACTAATGTGTTGGGGATATTGAGGTGCAACTGGGGGGAGGTGAGATTTTGGGGGGGGGGATTATACTGGAATTATATTTAATAAGTTAACTCGCACCACCTCACCCCTACCCCCTCACCCCTCTCCCCTTCCTCCTTCCTAGATATCCGCCATCACAGGTATCGCCGTAACCCCCGTCGTCGGTTACGTCGGTACCCTAAGTGACTCAAGTCTCTCCCCCAACCCCTCCGAGGTTGAGGAGTGTTTCACCGTCCCCTTATCCGACGTTCTGGAAAAGACTAACTGGGTACACAAAGACACCGACTCGGCTCCGATATTCGTGGGCGGTCCGCATGTTATCTGGGGACTTACGGCGTATATACTTGATAGGTTTAAGCAGGACGTACTGGCGAGGTATAGGATATCGTTTAGGGGAGAGGGGGGGGGGGAGGAGGAAGGGGAGTTTGGGATCGAGGTGAGGTACAAGGGGAGGTAGGGGGAGGCCGAATTAACTCTCTCTTTCTCTCTCTCTCTCCAAACGCCCATCTCTCCCCCCCCCCTCCACCCCCCCCCTCCACCACCAAGCTAACACCATTCTCTACCCCTTCAACGCAGCATTTGGTACCTCTTGGAGGAACGGGGAGTATCAAGGAGGGATCGGGCTTCAAGAAGGCAGACGGGAAGGGTAGTAATTTGAGTAGTTGGGCCGAGGAGTAAGCAATGACGTATATTTCATGGTCCAAAAGCCACCTCTTCTTCTTCGAACCCTTTTTTCAACCTACTTCTCTCACACCCTCATTGGCTTCCCTATTGATTTCGATGAAGCCACAGCCAGTCTTCGCCGCGACGTCCTGATTCTCTTACGCGGAGATGGTTTCAGCGTCTTCTTCACCCCCCCTCCCCCCTCCCCCCCTTCATCCTCATTCAGCCACTCATCGTCATCAACCCCCTCTCCTCCCACCCATTGCTCCTCCTCCACCCCCCCCTCTTCTATCCCCCCTCTGACATTTTTGAACTTCTCCTTGATGGCCCTCTCGAGGAATCCCCCCCCCCCACCCTCCCTCTCAACTTCTCTTGCCTTCCTCTTTTTTCCTGTGTACGTAGTTACCGGGAGATCCCTCTTCGCTAGCTTCTTCCTCATGGACACGAGCTTCGCAGACGTGACCACGTGTGCCGACGACGGTACGGCTACAGGGGCCGCCGTAGTCTTCTTGAGCGTAACCTTGGCAAGTTCTCCAGCCCCAAAGGGAAGCGGACGACCCCTCCCATTCTTCTTCTCAACCGCTGCTGAGGCTGAGGTCACTTTCGCACCGACCTTCTGTACGACTTTGCGGCTAACTGTCGCCTTTGCCTTCGCGTCTGCCTCTACTTTGAACCTACTGGGCAGGAGGGTGTTCCCGAGCTCAGCCATGAGGCTTGTTTTATCCTTGTCCAATGAGAGGAATTCTCGTAGCTCGTTGTTCATCCTGTCGGAGTGACGACACGTTACGTTAGAATCCCCGGCTACATACCCCCTCCCTTCCCCCTCCCCCTTCCCCACCACCCCCTTCTCACCTCTCGAGGTCTGCAACCCTCTCTTGAAGATCCCTCAGCTGGACGGCCACTTCCTCGCGCTTCCGCATGGCGTTTACACCCTTCCAGTAGTCCCACATGTATTCTCCGATCGACTTCATGGCTAATTACTATCGAAAATTAGGTTTGAAGAAAATAGAAGGGGCCAAACCAAAGCCAAAATCGCAACCGTCTCAAACCCGAATCAAACCCAACCTCCCCAACCCCCTCATAAACAGCAAATTCCTTATGGACTTTATCAAGTCCCGAGTTTGTCTCGGACTTGAGGTCGAGGTGAGAAACCCCCCCGCTCCCCTTTGCTCTCCTTCGCAACACCGCAGAACCCCCCATTGCCTGTTCCTCTCCTCCCGTTCCCTTGTCCCCTCGCAACGAACTCAAACCTTAATCCCTGAATCCTACTCGCAGGCCTCGGCCTTCGACGCACTCGTCTCGGAAGAGAAGTCAAATCTTCCCGCGAAGGAGCGTTGGCTCGGATGTGAGCATGATGGCTATAGTTATGTCATGGATGCTCTGTTCTCTTCGAAGACAAAGGCAGGTGCAGCTGCCTTTTTCTTCGTTCTGAGCGCAATTAGCACTGAAGAAGTGGAGGTGAGTATTGTAGGAGGCCCACGAGGCATTCTCGCGCCGAGAATGTCCTATCATCTCCCTCTTCTACATCCCTTGGTTCCTCACCCTCACCCTCGCCCTCGCCCACCTCTCCTCCCTTCCCTTCCCAGGAGCAAGTTGAGGACGTGGAGGCAATGAAAAAGCGCGACGACGAGATTGCTGCCAAAGCCGCTGAGGAGGCCGCAGCCGCCGCCGCACCTCCCGCTGAACCGACCGCAGAGGGAGAGGAGGTGAGAATTTTTGAGACAAAAAACTACTTCTTCTCTGCGCTCCTCTTCTCCCCGCTCGTCACTTACCCCCCCCCCCCCCTTCTTCCCGCAACCTTCCCTTTCCCTTCGTGTAGGCTGCTCCTGCCGCCCCTGCCGCTGATGCCCCCGCTGCCCCCGCCGAGCCCCTCCCCACAATATTCAAGACCATCAAGAAGACGACAAGCGTCATTAAGAAGACCGTTCAGTGCGCGTCCTCTTTTATCCCTGCAGTCTCGGCCTCCCCCAAGGCTGTCTACTTCGTAAAGACCAACGGCGATGCCATCAAGGCTTCCGATGCCAACCCTCCCCTGGAGTTTGGTTGCATCGCCGGGGATGGGCTGAACAACATGGCGCTTGTCTTGAAGGAGGTTTTCGTCCCCCTCGTGTCTGCCCCTTCTGCCCCCTCTGCCCCCTCTGCCAAATCCAATGAGTTCAAGGCCAATGTGCAGAAGTTCGAGTCTCAAATATCCCACGCCATCCTGCAGGTTTCTGGGGATGTCAAGCTTGATATCCCCGACGTTGAGATTGACGACCCCCACGAGCACATCGAGGATTACGCTCTCGTTGCTAAGCTTGAGTCGGCCCTTGATGGGTGGAGTAAGCTCGTCGCTAACGTCGTTGAGCAGGAGAACAATAAGAGACCCAAGGGAAAGGGCCCGCTTGCCGAGATTGAGTTTTGGCGCCAGGTGAGATTTGTTTTCGGTGCTATTGATCCAACTGAGCCTCACTGCTAACCCCCCCCCCCCCCCCCCTTGCAGCGCAATGCCGCCCTCTCAGGCCTCTACGAGCAGATCAACACCGAGAAGGTGCAAAAGATGCTCAAGGCCTGCCAAATCACCGAGGCTCCCTACCTCCATGCCTTCAACACCCAATTTTCTGAGCTCTCCAAACTCTACGTTGAGGCCAAGGACAATGTCAAGTTCCTTACAACCCTGGAGCGCCACTTCAAGAATGTCACCGATGGCTCCTTCGCTGCCATCCTCGACACCCTCCCTTCAATGATGAACGCCATCAAGATGGTTTGGATCATCTCCCGCCACTACAACACAGACGAGGTGAGAGTCCAGGTGGACGAGTTTCAAAGTAACACAAAGACACAAAGCTTCACTGCCCGAGGGCAATTATTATTACCTTGCCTTTCCCGCTCTGACCCCCCCCCCCCCTTTCTCCTGCCTGCTCGTCGCACTCACTTCGCTTACCGCAGCGCATGATCGCCCTAATGGAGCGCATCGCTGGGAAAATCGCCGACAGGGTCGCTCACGAGGTCAATGTTAAGACTATCCTCCGCAAGCCTCCCCAGATTGCCAAAAACACCATCCTCGAGGCCAAAAATGTCCTCGAGTCGTGGCAGTCCGTCTACCTCGATGTGCGTAATAAGATCGAAATTACTGGCACTGACCGCCGCTGGGAGTTTGACAAGAAGCGCCTCTTCGAGACCACCAACCACATGGCGGCCGTGTGCAAGGACCTTCATGAGGTCGCAACCGTACTGGACCAGTTCCACAAGTTCCTCGGCCCGGAGCTCAAATCAGTCACCGGTGAGGGCAAGGGTATCGACGACGTTATCTCTCGCGTTGACACCCTTCCCGAGCGCCTCGAGAACTCCCCTTACGACGTCTTCGATCGCCGCTACCGCGATGCCTGGACTTCCTCCATGCAGCAATTCCACAGCCAAGTCGAGGAGATCGAGGATATGACCAAGAACTTCATTGAGATTTCGTTCCAGAGGCTCCGCTCTGCCGAGGGCGCCTTCGAGCTCGTCGAGAACTTCAAGAACATCCAGTCTCGCGATTCCATTAACCAGCAGATTCACGAGCGTTACAAGGACATTCTTTACGCCTACACCAACGAGCTCGAGGAGATCAACTCCATCTTTCAGAAGAACAAGGACAGCCCGCCTGTATACAAGAACTTTCCTCCAACTGCTGGGGCAATCAAGTGGGCCCTCGACCTCTACCAGCGCGCCAAGAAGCCCATCCTCCGCTTCAAGGGTCACGAGGGCCTCCTCACGTCCGAGTATGGCGAGAAGGTCAAGAACCAGTACCTTACCTTTGCTCGGTCCGTCGATGCCTTCAAGAACTCCCTCTACAAAGAGTGGGAGGCGAGGGTTTCCTTCGTTGCGACGGAAAAGCTCAAGGAACCCATCCTCGACTCCCCCATCCTTGCCGCCCAGCGCGAGAAGGAGGCGCAGCTTGCCGCCGAGGAGAAAGAGGGCGAGAAGAAGGCTGCCGACAAGCCTGTCCCTGCCAAGAGTAACCCTACGAAGTCCGCGGCCCTTGCGTTCAAGATGCCCCCTCCTCCTTACATGTCGAATTTTTCCCCTGAGCTGCTCATGATTATCCGTGAGTCCAAGTACCTCGACCGCATGGGCTTCCCTGTCCCCGAGGCCGCCCTCAACGTCACCCTCCAGGAGGACAAGTACCACCATTACATCATGGACCTTAACCTCATGCTTCGCAACTGCAACCAGGTCATCAAATCTCTTTCCCCGCTTGAGAAGGAGCTCCTGGAGTTCAAGCTTGACGACATGCTCAAGACTCTCAAGACAGGTGAGACGAGCATAACAATGACAATAACCCTGCTCTTCCCAGCATTAACCCTATTTTCAAAATCCGTTTCCCTTGTCACTTCGCCCGTCGCAGGATTCACCCCCCTCAACTGGAACTCTCAGCGCATCCCGCATTTCATCGACAACTGCAACAAGGAAGTCGAGCGCTTCAAGTCGATCCTTTCTGAGATCAAAAAAAATGCTGTCAGGATCGAGGAGGTCGTAAATGAGATCGAGACATCCTTCCTCATCCACCCCACTGACTTCTTTGACTCTTCAGGGAACCAGAAGGCCCCCGTGGATATATCAGAGTTCTACGATATCTTCGAGGCCAAGCGCCAGTCCATTCTTGAAGACCTCGTCCAGAGGTACCATTCCATCAAGCCGCTCCTTCTCAAGGTCGAAATGATTGTTGCCGACTCTGACAAGGGAATGGCGCCCCAACTCTCCGGCTACTACAAGTACTGGGAGAAGCGCGTCTTCAACGCCGTCACGACCATGGTCGTTCAATCGATGGCATCCTTCCTTGGCCTCATACAGGCGAAGGATCTCTCGCCCATTTGTCAGGTGAAAGTTTCCTTGAACGGCAAGGACCTCGTTGTCTCCCCTCAGCTCAGCGACATCCATAAGTACCTCAACAAGTGCGTCAAGAGCCTCCCCGAGTCTGCCAAGATGTTCATCCGTTGGATGAATGGCACTTGTATCGAGACCCCAGCCAAGCACATGGGGGACGATGACGAGCCCTTCCTTTACACGTTTTATCAGGACGTCTCAATGAATCCTTACGTCGTCGACATCATGGTGAAGCTCAACCAGTCCCTCTACAAGGTTTTCAACTCCATGGAGAAGTACCTCAAGGTCTGGCGCACATACGACACCAAGTACAACCTGTGGAACCCCAAGAGGAAGAACCTCATGGAAAAACTCATCGAGAAGAAGAACAGTTGCGTATTCTACGACTCCAGGCTCGCTGAGTACGAGGACTTCTCCACCTCGGTCCTTCCCTCCCCAAGCAACTCGTCTTTCAAGGAGATCGATTTCCTCAGAATTGATTCTTACAGCGTCGCTATCGGGATCTCCGAGCAGTCTAAGTTGTGGAAGGAGGACTATGGCGAGGCCCTCCACGTCACGTCGAAGAAGATCCTCGATTCCTGCCAGGAGAAGATTGACAAGTTCCTTGCTGAAATGTCTCAGGATCCTGCCAACCTCGACGAGCTGAAATTTGTCCTCAACGTGATTGGAGATATCTCCAACGCCTCTATGGACATGGAGCTCGACTACCTCGACGTCACTGAGCGCTACAAGACCCTTGAACGCTACTCGATCAAGGTCCCTGAGGAGGAGCTCGCTGCGGCTCTTTCTCTAAAGGACCGTTGGCACAAGCTCTGGGTTGACTCCAAGACGAAGGATCTTCGCCTTGTCGACGTCAAGGACAAGTTCCGCGAGGTCACCAAGGACGACGCTGTCAATTTCCAGGCCGAGTGCGACGCTGAGATGCGCAAGTTCAGGGACAGCGGTCCTGGATCGCCAAACATCACCCTCGACGAGGGCCTCGAGATCATGGACCAGTACCACCGCCGTCTCCATGATATGAATCACACGAAGCACGAGACCTCAAACGCCGAGAATTTGTTCAACATCCCTGTCACGACCTACGCTTCCCTCTCCGAACTTGAAATCGAGATGGAAAAGCTCGCCAAGATTTACTCCTTGTACTCGGAGTACAAGGAATTCCAAGAGGCTCAGTCCACTACACTATGGGGAGAGCTCGATGTTGACGTCCTGCAAGAGGGTATCTCGGCCCTCGAGAAGAAGTGCCGCAAGTTCAACAAGGAGGGGAAGGAGACTGCCACCTTCAAGAACCTTGAGACGTGCGTTTTGGACTTCAAAGAATCCATCCCTCTCATTGTGAATCTTAAGAACGACGCCATGAAGCTCCGCCACTGGGAGAAGCTCATGGAGGTCACCGGGGTGAAGTTCGAAATGAACCCCAAGACTTTGACCCTCCAGAACATCTTTGCTATGGAACTCAACCAGTTCCAGGTCGAGGTCGACGAGATTGTTAATGAAGCTGTTCAGGAGCACAAGATCGACATTTCCTTGCAGGAGATCGAGTCTCACTGGAGCAAGACCGCTCTCGAGCTTAGGAAATACCTCAAGGACGGCAACGACAGGGGTTACATTCTGTGTGCTGCCGATGAAATCAAACTTGAGCTCGAGGACCATATGCTCAACCTGCAGACAATGTCCGGGTCTAGGTTCGTTCTCATTTTCCAGGACAAGGTCAAGTTATGGGAGAAGCAGCTCAACATCGTCAGCGAGTGCCTTGACATCTGGTTTGTGGTTCAGCGCAAGT
Source organism: Triparma columacea (assembly GCA_030267965.1). NCBI lineage: Eukaryota > Bolidophyceae > Parmales > Triparmaceae > Triparma > Triparma columacea. The sequence goes on from BRYA01000340.1 coordinate 83,433, forward strand.
GGATGTACCTTGAGTCCATTTTCATCGGAGCCGAGGACATCCGCCTCCAGCTTCCCGAGGAGGCCAAGAAGTTCGACGCCATCGACAAGGCCTTCCGCACGATCATGAAGGCAACGAACGACATGCCGAATGTGGTCAAGGCTTGCAACGCCGAGAACCGCCTCGACACCCTCCTGGGTCTCTCAGAAAGGTTGGACAAGTGCCAAAAAAGTTTGACGGATTACCTCGACACGAAACGTAATGCGTTTGCCAGGTTCTACTTTATCTCCGACGACGAGTTGCTGTCGGTTCTGGGATCCTCCGACCCCACTTCGATCCAGGTTCACATGCTGAAACTTTTCGACAACGTCAAGGCGCTTGGCTTTGGAAGGGGAGACAAGAGCATCATTAGCATGTCTTCCTGCGAGAAGGAATCCTTCAGTTGCGTCGACAATGTCGTTATCGAGGGAGCCGTCGAGGAATGGATGACTGCAGTTGAGGCTGAAATGAAGGCAAGTCTTTGGTACATTACCAAGGAGGCAGTTTTCCGCTACGGAAAGGAGGAGCGCACGGATTGGATCACCGGCGAGACCCTAGGCATGAATACAATTTGCGGGTCTCAAATTTGGTGGACTTGGGAGGTCGAGGATGTCTTCCGCAGGGTCGCCAGGGGCAACAAATATGCCCTGAAGGATCTCGAGCAGAAGCTCACTAAGGATCTGTCCGACATGGTTGTCATCATTCGTACTCCTTTGGACAAGATCACAAGGAAGAAGGTTAACACCCTCCTTGTCATCGACGTCCATGCTCGAGATATTGTCTCAGCTTTCGTTAGGGAAAGTATTCTTAATGCCAAGCAGTTCGAGTGGGAGTCCCAGCTCAGGTTTTACTGGGACAAGGACGAGGACAATTGCATCATCAAGCAGTGTACCGGAACATTCCGATACGGCTACGAGTACATGGGGCTGAACGGCAGGTTGGTCATCACGCCTTTGACCGACAGGTGCTACATGACCTTAACTCAGGCCCTGACTTTCAAGTTGGGCGGGAGTCCCGCGGGACCCGCCGGAACTGGAAAGACTGAGACGGTCAAAGACCTGGCCAAGAGTCTCGCCCTTCCTTGCTTCGTCATAAGTGAGTATATTGCGCTGTCACATTCCCCCCTCACCCATCACCCACCACAACCTTTTCTAACCCCCCCCCACCGCCCCCAACCCCCCCCCCACCCCACCCCTTTAGATTGCGGAGAAGGTCTCGATTACAAGGCGATGGGATCTACCTTCTGCGGTCTCGTGCAGGCTGGAGCATGGGGATGCTTTGACGAGTTTAACCGCATCAACATTGAGGTGCTTTCTGTAGTTTCTGCTCAGCTCAAGGCCATTCAGAACGCTCTCATTTACGACTCTCCCACGGTTGACATTGGAACGGGGGCATCTGTTGTCGTAAAGCGCGTCGCAGGTTTCGCCACATCTGGAGTTTTCATCACCATGAATCCCGGTTACGCTGGGCGCACGGAGCTCCCTGACAACCTCAAGGCCCTATTCCGCCCAGTTACCATGATCGTGCCGGACCTTCAGAAGATTGCTGAGAACATGCTTTTCTCTGAGGGTTTTGACGACTCCAAGTCGCTCGCCAAGAAAATGGTCGTTCTTTACAAGCTCTCCCGCGAGCAGCTTTCTAAGCAGTATCATTACGACTTCGGTCTCCGTTCAATGAAGACCGTGCTTGTGATGGCCGGTGGCCTCAAGCGCCAGTTCTCGGAAATGTCCGAGGATCTTGTGCTCATGCGTATTCTTCGTGATGCAAACATGCCCAAGTACATTTTCGAGGACGTTCCTCTCTTTCTCGGCCTCATCAATGATCTTTTCCCCGGCCTCGACTGCCCCCGTGTCGGTTACGAGGACCTCAACAGGGAGATCGCCAAGGACCTCGAGAAGAATGGTTTCAAGTGTACCGACGAGAAGGTCCATCATGAACAGATTGACAAGTGCGTTCAAATGTTCGAGACCCAGATTGTCCGTCACACTACAATGATCGTCGGTCCTACTGGAGGAGGAAAGTCTCTCGTTCTGCGCACCTTAGCAAACGCTCGTCTTAAGGCCGAGGGCACTTCCGTCAAGTCATGGATCATCAACCCTAAGGCTCAGACCATCAATGAACTTTACGGAGTCATGGACCCCACGACTCGTGACTGGACCGACGGCGTCCTCTCGAGGGTGTTCCGCGAGCTCAACCAGCCTCTCCCTCCTGGAAAAGAGAACGAGATGAGGTGGATCATTTACGACGGAGACGTTGATGCCGTTTGGGTCGAGAACATGAACTCTGTCATGGACGACAATCGCCTCCTCACTCTTCCCAACGGAGAGCGCATCCGCCTGCAGCCGCACTGCGCAATGATTTGCGAGGTTTTTGACCTGCAGTATGCCTCCCCCGCTACCATTAGTAGGTGCGGTATGGTGTGGGTTGACCCCAAGAACTTGGGATATCGTCCTTACTACGAGAAGTGGGTCAGGACAAGGTGCGGCGATGTGTTGGAGGTGGCTCAGGAGCACGAGATCGAGGCTGACCACTTGACTGAGATGTTTGATAAGTACGTCGTGAAGAGTATAGATTACGTCCTCAAGGGGCTCGTTGATGGCGAGATGGGTGAGAAGCTCAACCAGGTCGTCCCCATCGGGAACATAGACCTCACGAAGCAGCTTTGCAGTATGCTTGATGCCTTTCTCCCCACAGTTGGGCACGACCTCGACAAGTCCGATGTTGAGAACATTTACATCTACTGCTTGATTTGGTCCGTCGGTGGACAGCTTGTCACGGACAGTCGCATCAAGTTTGACAAATTCGTCAAGGACAACTCTTCGGAGAGTCTTCCCGACAAGGTCCTTTACGACTTTTACTACGATATCGACCAGCACAGGTGGCTCAACTGGTCAAAAAGGGTCGAGGAGTACGCGGAGCCTTCTCCTTTCCGCTTCTATAACATCATCGTCCCGACAACGCAGAGTGTCCTCTACACGGACATGCTCGAGAAACTCGCTCCTCTCAAGCCAATCCTTTTCGTTGGCGAGAGTGGAACTGCCAAGACTTTGACGATCGACAACTATACGTCTACTCTCCCATCCGAGAAGTTTGCGCGCCTTGCCATAAATATGTCCTCCCGTACGTCCTCCAAGGACGTGCAGAACAACATTGAGGCAAACATCGACAAGAGGACGGGCTCAATTTACGGCCCTGCATCAGGGAAGAAGCTCATTGTTTTCGTTGATGACATGAACATGCCCAAGGTCGACGTGTACGGGACCCAGCAGCCCATCACGCTGCTCCTGACCCTCCTCTCCCACGGCTTCGTCTACGATCGCGACAAGGATCTCCAGCAGAAGATTGTCAAGGACCTTCAGTACATTGCTGCCATGGGCCCCCCCGGAGGGGGAAGGAACCCCGTTGACCCCCGCTTCATTGCGCGCTTTAACGTCTTTAACCTCATTGAGCCTACCTCTGAGGTTCTGCAGAATATCTACAGCAACATCATCACCCATAGGGTTGCGGAGTTCAACGATGGGATCAAGGGAGTTGCAGGCAAGATCACGGACATTTCCTTGAACCTTTTCTCCTTCATCATGGAGAAACTCCCCCCTACGCCTTCAAAGTTCCACTACATTTTCACCCTCCGTGACATCTCAAGGGTTTACGAGGGCATGTGCATGGCAACCCCTGACAAGTTCGACAGCAGCTCCTCCTTCGTGCGCCTTTGGAGGAACGAGTGCAACCGTGTTTTCCTCGACAGGCTTGCCACTGAATCTGACTTCAAGATGGTGAACGAGTACGTGAAGAAAATTATTGGCGACAACTTTCCTGCTGAGGCCGAGTCCACCAACCAGGATCCCGTCATTTTTGGAGACTTCGAGTTGGCTCTTGGCAGGATAGCCGAGGAGCAGGAGGACCCGAGGCTGTACGCTGACATGGGCACCTACGAGGTCATCAGGAAGACCTTCGACGACATTATGGACAACTACAACATGGAGAGGAAACCCATGACGCTCGTTCTCTTCGAGATGGCTCTGGAGCACCTCACTAGGGTCTTAAGGATCATCAAGAACCCCAGAGGCAACGCGCTACTCATCGGAATCGGTGGCAGCGGAAAACAGAGTCTTACGAAGCTCGCTACCTACACTAGCGGCTACAGCCTCTTTGAACTCACGCTCACGAGGGGTTATGGCGAGGCTGACTTCAGGGAGTCCTTGAAGGAGTTATACGCCGAACTTTGCGGAGGTCCTGTTGTCTTCCTCTTCACTGACGCCCACGTGGTGGAGGAGGGATTTTTGGAATTCTTGAACAACATGCTTACAACTGGCATGCAGCCCGCGCTGTTTGCGAATGATGAGAGGGACGCCATGCTGAACAAGATCCGTCCCATGGCCAAGGAGGCGGGGGTTGAAGAGACTGCTGACAATCTCTGGAACTTCTTCGTCAACACTTGCCGCAACAATCTCCACATCGTCCTTGCTATGTCTCCCAGTGGAGAGAAGCTGAGGGTGAGGTGCAGGAACTTCCCCGGTCTTATTTCGGCGTGCATGATTGACTGGTTCTTCGCTTGGCCCGAGGACGCCCTGGAAAAGGTGGCGTCCTTCTTCCTGGCCGAGGAGGGCAACATCAAGGACGAGTTCAGGGAGGAGGTCGTGAAGCACATGGTGCTCACCCATCAGAGCGTGACGAGCAAGGCTGGAGAGTTCAGAGAGGTCCTTCGCCGCCACTACTTTGTCACCCCCAAGAACTACCTGGACTTCATTGCCAATTACAGAGAGCTCCTGCAGCAGAACATCAAGAAGATCGACATTTCAATTAAGCGTCTTGATGGAGGTTTGACTAAGCTCATTGACGCAGCCGAGGCTGTGGATAGGATGAAGGTCGAGCTCACCGAGAAGAAGATCGTCGTCGACGCCAAGACTGTCGACGTCAAGGCCTTGATTGTCGTGATTGAGGAGAAGACAGCCGTTGCCACAGTCAGCGAGAAGGAGGCAGGGGAGAAGAAGGCCGCTGCCGAGATCCAGGCCGCAGAGATTGTAGTCGAGAAGGGCAAGGCCGACGAGGCCCTTAACGAGGCCCTCCCCGCCGTCGAGGCCGCCGCGGCCGCCCTCGACAACATCAAGAAGGACGACCTTACCGAGCTGAAGCAGTTCAACAACCCCCCCGAGCTTGTCAAACTCACCTGTATGATGTGCACGTGCATGAAGCCTACTGGCGAGACGCTGTCTGAGGACTGGGCCGGCAGTAAGAAGATGCTCGGAGACGGCAAGCTTCTTGAAAAGCTGAAGGGCTACCCCAGGGACAAGATCACTGAGAAGATGGCCAAGGGCGCCAAGAAGTACTTGAAGAACAAGGACCTGACCGTCGAGAACATGGGGAAGGTCAGTCAGGCCGGTCAAGGTCTGTACGTCTGGGTCGACGCAATCCTCAAGTATCACGACGTCGCGAAGAACGTCGCCCCGCTTAGGGAGAAGGTGAAGACGATGGAGAAGCAGCAGGCAAAGACTGAAGCCGAGCTTGCCTCCCTCAACTCCAAGCTCGAAGCACTCAACGCCGAGCTTAAGGAACTCAACGATGGCTTCGAGAAGGCCAATGGCGAGTTGACTGAGCTCACGGATACCGCCAACATGATGGAGAAGAGGCTCAAGGCCGCCAGTAAGCTCATCGACGGCCTCACCGGCGAGAGGACGAGGTGGAGCGGAGACATTGATGACTTTAAGGCCGGAAGCGAGAGGCTCGTCGGAGACTGTCTCCTCGGGGCCAGTTTCTTGTCCTACACTGGTGCCTTCACTGCCGAGTACAGAAGTGACCTGGTCTACAACCTTCTCTCGTCGGATGTTACCGGGAGAAAGATTCCATTGACGGAGGGCTTCAGGGTGGAGAACCTGCTCACGACCGATGCAATCGTACAGGGGTGGAACGCCGACGGCCTCCCCGCCGACGAGCACAGTATGCAGAATGGAATTTTGACTACCAAGGGCAGCAGGTTCCCTCTGTGCATCGACCCGCAGCAGCAGGCAGTCACGTGGATCAAGAACACGTACGCCGACCAGCAGCTCAAGGTCAAGACTCTCGGTGAGTCAGACTTCATGAAGCATTTGGAGCTTGCCATCCAGTTCGGCAACCCCTTCCTCTTCGAGAATGTCGACGAGGAGCTGGACCCCATGCTCGATCCTGTCCTCGAGAAAAACGTCATCATCGAGGCGGGCGGCAAAGTCATCCAGCTTGGCGACAAGAAGATTGCTTGGGACGAGAACTTTAAGCTTTTCTTCACGAGTAAGCTTGCCAACCCTGCGTACACCCCGGAGGTCATGGGAAAGGTCAGCCTTATCAACTACGGAGTTACTCTCGACGGGCTTGCGAACCAGCTGCTGAACCAAGTGGTGAAGCACGAAAGGCCTGACTTGGAGGAGCAGTATGCCGCCCTTGTCAAGGACATGAGCGAGAACGCCAAGAAGATCGTTGACTTGGAGGACAGTCTGCTGAAGGAGCTTAGTAACAGTACGGGTAACATCCTCGACAACGAGGAGCTGATCGCCACCCTGGACGAGACCAAGACCAAGGCCGTGGAGATCCAGGGGAAGCTGGAGGAGAGTCAGTTCACCAAGGACGAGATTAACAAAAATAGGGACATCTATAAGCCCGCTGCGAAGCGCGGCAGTATCTTGTACTTTGCTGCTAGCGGCCTCAGCCTCATCAACAGCATGTACGAGATAAGTCTCGACAGCTTCTTGACTCAATTCATCACCGCCCTCGACAACGCCAAGAGGGACGTCGTTCTGGACAACAGGCTGAGGAACCTCATCAGTAGTTGTACCGAGAGCACATACGACTACACGTGCACTGGTATCTTCGAGAAGCACAAGCTCACGTTCAGTTTCAGGTTGTGCTGCATGATCTTGGAGGGCGATGGAAAGCTGGACACTGTCAGTCTAAACGCCTTCTTGAAGGGAGACACAAGCCTCGATGACGTCAAAGAGAAGAAGCCTGCTGATGTGGAATGGCTCAGCGATGCGGGATGGAAGGACATGCTGTATTTGTGCACCCTCAATGAAGCCTACGCTGAGGTTTACAAGGACCTCAAGGCCTCTCCTAGTGACTTCAAGACGTGGTACGACCTCGAGAGCCCCGAGGAGGTCTCCATTCCTGGAGAAGGGGCCTCTAAGCTCAGTGGCATGCAGAAGCTTGCCGTTACGAGGGTCTTCAGGCCAGATAGGTGCTACAACGCAGTGAAGCTTTTCGTAGCCAAGGAGATGTCGGAGAAGTACGTCCAGCCCCCCGTCCTCGACTACGAGAGGATCTACAAGAGCAGTAGCGCCCTTACGCCGATGGTCTTCATTTTGAGCCCTGGTGCTGACCCCCAGAGCAGCATCCAGGACCTCGGTAACGAGTACGGCTTCGTAGCGCCCCAGAAGTTCAAGTTCATTGCCCTCGGGCAGGGTCAGGGACCCCTTGCAATGCAGATGCTGGACAGCGGCTATAACAAGGGCTACTGGATTCTCTTGCAGAACTGCCACTTGTTGGTCAAGTGGTTGAGGGACTTGGACAAGAAACTCGAGGCGATGAAAACTCCTCACAAAGACTTTAGGTTGTGGCTTACGACCGAGCCAACGGACAAGTTCCCGCTTGGAATTTTGCAGCGGAGTCTCAAGGTCGTGACGGAGCCCCCCGACGGGTTGAAACTCAACATGAGGAGCACACTGAGCAAGATCGACCAGAGCATGCTGGATGAGTGCCCTAACGACGTCTTCAGGCCTTGCCTGTTCGTGCTGACCTTCCTCCATGCCGTCGTACAGGAGAGGAGGAAGTATGGAAAGATCGGCTGGAACGTCAATTACGATTTCAACGAGAGTGACTTCCTCATCAGTAAGAAGCTGGTTAGTCTGTACTTGACAAAGGCGTACGAGGACGGTGACGAGGTCTTGCCTTGGGGCAGTCTCAAGTACCTGATTGGAGACGCCATGTACGGTGGCAGGGTCAGTGACGACATGGACAGGAGGGTGCTGGTCACTTATTTGGGAGAGTACATGGGAGACTTTCTCTTTGACGATTGCCAGAAGTTCTTCTTTAGCAGGGACGGCTACGAGTACGCCCTGCCCGAGGACGCTGACGGAAAGGTGGAAACGTACAGGGAATATGTCGAAAACATGCCCCTGGTCAACAGTCCCGCCGTGTTTGGGCTGCACCCCAACGCGGAGATCGGCTACTACAACAACGCTACCAAGGGCATGTGGGTCGACCTTATCAGTCTACAGCCCAGAACGAGCGCCGGAGGGGAGGGCATGAGTAGGGAGGAGCACATTGGCAACGTCGCCAAGGACATCCAAGGCAAGGTGCCCATTCTCAAGCTTGACTTGGGAACCTACGACTTGATGATTGTTAGGGCGAAGATTTTGGAGAAGAATGACGGCAAACCGCCTACGCCTTGCCAGGTCGTGCTGCTCCAGGAGTTGGAGCGTTGGAACAACCTGACGATGGCCATGATGGGAAGTCTCCTGCAGCTGCAGAAGGCGCTTGTCGGAGAGATCGGCATGAGTGATATGCTCGATCAGCTCGGAGACAGCCTATTCAACGGTTTCTTGCCCGCAAGCTGGTCGAGACTGGCTCCGAGCAGCGACAAGATGCTCGGAAGCTGGATGATTCACTTCACGATGCGGCACAATCAGTATGAGGCCTGGATCAAGGACGGCGAGCCGGCCTGCCTGTGGCTCTCGGGACTGCACATCCCTGAGAGTTACTTGACTGCGCTGGTTCAGACAACCTGTAGGAGGAAGAACTGGCCCTTGGACAAGAGTGTCTTCTTTACCAAGGTTACAGACTTTACGGAGGCATCGGAGGTCGGGGACAAGTTGGAAGACGGAAGTTATATTAGCGGCATGTACCTTGAGGGCGCGGCCTGGGACATGAAGAGGAGGTGCCTAAGGAGGCAAGACCCCAAGGTCTTGGTAGTATCTCTGCCAATCTTAAGGGTCATCCCCATCGAGGGAAGCAAGCTCAAGACGCAGGGAACATTCAAGACCCCTGTGTACGTCACCCAGCAAAGGAGGAACGCAAAGGGTGTCGGGTTGGTCTTCGAGGCCGACTTGGCGAGCAACGACCATCCGAGTCTATGGGTGCTGCAGGGCGTCGCGTTGGTTCTCAATATCGACACCTAATCTTAAACCATATTGTTTAGCTAGAACTGTGTGGATCCATTAATTATTAATCAAATAGACAAATACCGAGGGATTGTGCCCGAGAAACGTAAGACGAGGGATTGTGCCTGAGAAACGTAAGAGTAGCTTCGGGAGCACTCAAAGCTCACATAACCCTTCAACTCTTCCTGTTTTTTTCATTTTTTTGACTTCGGATAATTTTTACTGTTGTGTGGATCCCCAGTGTATTTTTAAGTGACTGTACCCAAAGAGACGACTACCACGATCTTCAGGAGCACTTACGCAAATTGTGGGCGAACTACGTCCATAAGTGGAAATACATATCCGCGAGGTCGTTGTTAATTGTTGAAACCCTTGAAGAACTGGGGCTCAACAAGACGAGGCAGGTAGGTTGCAGGGGAGGATCAACGAAAGAATATAGGCACCGGTGGGGTGGAACAGTCGTAAAAGTGGCAAATGCCACCCACCACTCGCAGGTGAAGCGGATATCGCCTGTGCTGCAAAGGTAAGACAGGAATCAAGCTGCCCCGGGAGGGCAGGATTTGGATTTGGTGGAGCTTGCGTGATGAGAGACAGCAGAGGGAAGGCGAGGATCGAGAATCGATGTGTTGGAGGAGCGAAGTTAGTGCTTGTAGCAACGCGAGTTGCTGAAAGGGCTGCGTTTGGAGATTGGGAAGTGGATTGGACGTCTTTGCTTGCAGAGACATAGTTTGGGTCGTCACAACGATGCGAGTGTGGGCTAGTTAATGTCAAATCTGCTACTCTTGTACTAACCCCTTCTTCTCCCGTCTTTGTGTTCTTCATCGCTAAGATCCTCCCCCATTCTTCGCTTCTCTCATAACCCTTGCAGCATGGTCTATGGGGGGGGTTGACCTCGAGGCCCAGGAGAAGCCGCCGTCGACGAGTCCGGAGGGACCTTAACGTGTTGCCGTAAAGATTCTCACCCCCCTCTCCCCCCCACGATCGCTGCTCCATCTCAGCAGATCTTGGCGACGGTAACAACGACAAGAAGCAGACCAAGGTGAGGGAGCAGCACCGCGAGAAGCGTGTGACACGAGCAGTCTTATGTTCATCGATTGTCCTTCTGTTCTTGGGGGTGCTAACGTCTTCATTGCCATACGAACTCACCCCCCATTCCCCTCCCTCCCCCTCCTCCTTTGTTAGGTCGTTGTTACTTTTTGAAACCCTTGAAGGACTGGGGCTGCAAGGACGTGTGCTGAGCAGGTAGGTCGCAGGAGAGGATCAACGGAAGAATATAGGCGCCGCTGGGGCGGAGGAGGCGTAAAAAGAGAAAGTGGCAACAAAAAGACCCTGAGGAGAGAGGCAGCGATGGAACCTGTTTGTGGGTGTGTCAGAGAGGGCCTAAATGCCGGCTTGAGTGATCGAGGGCAACATATCTCTCAAATATAGGACGGGACCGGCAGTATTCTCACTCGCACCAATCGTACCCATGCCCCCACAGATTCTAAATCCCGCGAGAGTTGAGCTCACAGCACATGGACACGAAAAATGATTCCCGACGAGGGAGTGAAGAGCGTATGAGGGAGACTCATATACTTGAGATTGACGCCCTGATGCCCGATAACTGCCGTTCAGTACCCGATCTAGGCCATGAGAGGCAAATGACTACGTCTTCGTCAATTGAAAGACCTCATGGGGATGCTGGACGAGGTGAGTTCGTGTTAGGGGGTTGTAGGGGCGGAGAAACCTTGATATTCTACAGGGAAACGAGGACGATATGTTGGAGCACGTGTGGAAATGTTTTCACTTTGACTAACAACCACCATATCGCCATTACCGCAGACTCTGAAAATGGTCACGAGGACTCCGGACAAGGTGAGTTGTGCGTTGAGCGGTAGAAGAGAGAAAGGACATTTTGATACTCTAGGAGAGTGGGAGAGTCGCGGGAGGACGCGTTGAAACTTGTAATTTGTTCTCACTTTTGCAACGTTACTGTTGTCCCCTTCGCAGTCTCTAAATCTAAAAGTTCTCAAGATGACGCTGGACAAGACCAAGGTAAGTTCGATTCAGGGCGTCGTAGGGGGGGAGACCCTTTATATTCTACATAGAAACGCGCGCCGGTCTGCGGCGACCGCATGGGATCCGTCTCCGGCGACCGCATGGGATCCGTCCCCGGCGAATGCGTGGGTTCCGTCTGCGGCGACCGCATGGGACGCTTCTGCGGCGACCGCGTGGGGCGCTTGATATGCTACACAAAAACGAGGAGCACGCGCTGAAATCTCTTCATGTTGACTAACATAACAAACGCCATAATCGCCATTACCGCAGACTCTAAAAACGGTCACGAGGACTCCAGACGAGGTGAGTTGTGCATTGAGCGGTAGAAGAGAGAAAGGACATTTTGATACTCTAGAGGAGAGTGGGAGAGTCGCGGGAGGGCGCGTTGAAACTTTGTAGTTTTTTCTCACCGCCTGCGTGCGGAACGCGCGGAGCCGTTCGTGGAGGGCCTGGCCCTCGGCGTCGAGCTCGACGAGCGGCGGCCGCGGCGCACGCGTGCGCGCACCGGTCTACGGCGACCGCATGGGATCCTTCTCCGGCGACCGCGTGGGTTCCATCTGCGACAACTGCATGGGGCGCTTCTGCGGCGACCGCATGGGGCGCTTCTGCGGCGACCGCATGGGTTCTGTCTCCGGCGACCGCATGGGTTCCGTCTCTGGCGACCGCGTGGGGAGCTTGATATGCTACACAGAAACGAGGAGCACACGTTTTCATGTTGACTAACATAACAAACACCATAATCGCCATTACCGCAGACTCCAAAAACCGCCACGAGGACGCCGGACGAGGTGAGTTGTGCGTTGAGAGCTGGAAAAGAAAAACACATTTTAATACTCTAGGGGAGAGCGGGAGAGTCGCGGGAGGGCGCGTTGAAACTTTGTATTTTTCTCACCGCCTGCATGCGGAACGCGCGGAGCCGTTCGTGGAGGGCCTGGCCCTCGGCGTCGAGCTCGATGGGCGGCGGCCGCGGCGCACGCGTTCGCGCCGGTCTGAGGCAATCGCATTGGATCTGTCTCTGGCGACCGCGTGGGTTCTGTCTGCGGCGACCACATGGGGCGCTTTTGCGGCGACCGCTGGGTTCCGTCTCCAGCGACCGCACGAGTTCCGTCTCCGGCGACCGCATGTGTTCCGTCTCCGGCGACCGCGTGGGGAGCTTGATATGCTACACAGAAACGAGGAGCACACGTTTTCATGTTGACTAACATAACAAACACCATAATCGCCATTACCGCAGACTCCAAAAACCGCCACGAGGACGCCGGACGAGGTGAGTTGTGCGTTGAGAGCTGGAAAAGAAAAACACATTTTAATACTCTAGGGGAGAGCGGGAGAGTCGCGGGAGGGCGCGTTGAAACTTTGTATTTTTATCTCACTTTTACAACAATATTGTCCCCTTCACAGTCTCTAAAAGCTCTCATGAGGATGCCAAACGAGGTGAGTTTGCGTAGTCATGTAGACGAAAAGTAGAGTATTTTGTTTGTTCAGGGGAGGGCTGGGAAGCCATTCCAAGATAGTCTTAGATTCTTGCCTTTTTTGACCCTTTTTCACCAAAAATTCCCCCAAAACCACCCCCAGAAATTTCTGGCCATCCTCATCTTGAATTTGAAAATTTCAACGCCGACATTTCCGACGATCCCTTAAACGGAGGAGTAGCAGGCGAGACCAATCTAAGCGCTATACCACCTGCTGTCGGGTGCGCGACTCCCGGCCGCACGCCAGTCGGCCTTGCGACTGTCAGCCACGCCACTACCGCTCAGTCCATGACATTAGATCCTGACAACACCGTCAGGAATAAAGACCCCTCGCAGCCCCTCTCTAGCCCCGACCACGCCTCTTTCACTATGCAAGGACCAGTTGATATCCATTACGCAGCTCTTGGACCCGAGCAAGGCAAACTTGTGAAGCTTCTTGAGGAGAGAGGAGCCATTGAAGGCCTCATTGACACTTCCACCGGCGACGATGTGAAAGTCTTAGGGCTTGCCGGTGTTTTCCACGACGAGCGCGACAAGATCATTGACTTTCTCCTCACCGATTGTGAGCAGGGCAAGTTCCGAAGGAAGACCCTCCAGGAGTATGACGCAAAGGAAGGAGTCATTCATAGACTCGTCTACTGGCAGCACTACGGCAACGAGAACAAGTTTCTCGAATTTCTCCTCGACGTCAAAGTCGTCTCTCCTGACAAATCGACGAACATCATGGAGTTGGCACCCCTTGATGAGGACGATCTTTCTGATGAGGCACCTGCGATGCTTGTTGAAATTCTAACGTCAATAAAGACCAAGACTGTCAAGCGAAGTGTCATTAAGGGCGAGCTCAGCTTCACTGACTTTGCGTTTGGACAAACTGCAGTCACCGTGGTGGGAACTCTTAAGGCAGAGGAGAGAGCAACAGAGACAAAATCGGAAGTTGGCATTAGCACAAACACAAGCTCAAAGAGTGCGCGCCCAAGTTTCAAGAGTGTGCGCCCAAGTTTCAAGAGTGTGCGCCCTAGGTTCAAGAGTGTGCGCCCTAGTTTCATAAGTGTGGGCCCTGCACGCCCTAGTTTCAAAAGTGACGGGAAAAGCGACACCAAGTCTGCCTTTACTTCATTGAAGGAAATTCTCAATGAAATCATGGATGAGTTCAGACAGCCTGCTGTCATTGATGAGAGGAGAAAAAGATACTTTGTGGAGGAGGTCATGCCGAGAGCACCGCACCTGACAACAGAGGAGGAGGCAATGTTGGAGAGGGTTGGGAGCCTAGAGAAGGAACTTCACACGAAGGGGAAGAGAGTCAAGGGGACTCTGAAGGAGGGTATTGACAAGTTCCTGTGGAGAGAGGAGGACAATGTATGGGCAGCCTTTGGGGTCACTGTGGACAAGTCAGCAAAGGGTATGTTGGCAGAGCAATTTCTGCTTGGCACGTTGGAGAAGTCTTTAAAACACTACCAAAAAGAAGGGAACTTGCCAAGGACAATCAGGAAGGATGTCAACGGAACTAGAAGTGTGCATTATCATGCAGGCAAGAAGGTCCCTGCCGCCACCAATCGACTATTTCAGAATTGGTTTGTGTGGAAGGAAGTCAAACTTGAGAATGGGCGGACTTCATACATGTTAGCTTTTGTGCCACTGACAGAGTACCCTGGAGGAGGCTTCAAGGACCTCAGTAAGGAAGGATTTGTGCTAGCAGAGAGTACAGGTGTCTACTTCTTCAATGAGATTGCTCCAAATATCTGTAGAGTGACACGCATTCAAACAGTTGATCTGAAATTTAGTGGCATTCATAAGACACTGATGGACAATGCCATTGACTACCTTGCAAAGAGTCAGCTTATTGAGGCCAACAGATTGCAGGAGAAGTTAAGTAGGAACGGGAAGGAGGTTGATGCTGAGGTCAGGGGGGCCTTGGTGGAGAGGATGAGGGAGGGGGGTGAGTTGGAGGAGGACCAGAAGAAGGTGTTTAGGGACTTGGAGGAGCTCTTTGGTGGAGAGGATGAAGAAGGATGGGGGCCTCTTGAGTCACCTCACGAGGGAGTGAAGATGGAGATCAAGTACAAGCAGCAGGAGAAAGGGATAGAGACACCCGGTTTTGGGAGAGCCAAGTGTGTTGCCGACTGCTCAGCAAAGGAAGCAGCTGCTTGGTTCTTTGAGTACTGCAGTAGGGAGAGGATGGTAATGAGTCGAGAGGAAGGGGAGCCTGCAAGGCTGGAGATGAGGAAGGGTGGCAAGGGAAGGGTAAATGAGAAGCTGTTTGCAACAGTCAAGAAACTTCGCTTCCCTCTTCACAAAAGAGAGTTTGTGATGAGATATGTATGGCAAAAAGGACATCAAGACAGCACCATGTCTGTAGCGTTTGTACCAGCTGAGGAGAAGGTGGATTATGGGGGAAATCTAGGAAAGCTTGTGAAAGCTACAACAAGTGGTATTCTCACTGCCAAGAACATTGAGGACCATAATGGTGTTCTCCAGTGTAAACTTACATTGACCCAATTTATGGACACAAGAGGGCACATTCCAGTGAAATTTGTCAACAGAACAATACCACGAGTACTAAGTACGATAGCAGTACTCAGGGACTCCTTTGAGCAGGACGAAGAGGTTGATAAAGCTGCACTTGCCTCTCTTGCCAACATCATCAAGAATGAGCCTCAAGATCATACAGATGAGGAGGAGGATGCAATCAGGAAGGGGAAGGAGTTTTATGAGAAATGCAAGGAGGATGAGAATTTTGATGATCTGAAGAGTCCTGATGAGAGGGTCAAGATGAAGCTAGTTCATGTTGATGGAGCAAGCAGTGGTGGGACTGGTTTTGCCACTACTGTGGTTGATGCGAGTGTAGAGGAGTGTGCAGCAAATGAAATATCAGTATTGAACAGCAGAGAGACCAGAAATGATTCAAAGAAATGGGGACTGACTTTCTTAAAAACCATCAATGTGAACCCCCACACTCTCTACTACATCACAACAAGGGACCTTGGTCTCCCTGGTCTTGCTCCTCGTGATGGTCGGAGTAAAGTCACGTGGTTCAAGCAATATGATGGCAAAGCCATTATTTATTTTACGTCCACTGAGGATCTCAAGGAAGAATTTCCAGTGAAGGCTGGGAATGTTACAGTGAAGGGACACTCAGTATGGGTATTTGAGCCACTTGACCCTATTGGAGGTGTGCCACAGACGTCAGTGACTTTTACAACAAAGGTAGACCTCGGTGGTATTTTCTTCTCCTCCATTGTGAACAAGCTTGCACCAAGGTTTCTTGCACAAGTCTCAGACTTGAGGAAGAAATTTGATAGAAGCAGAGACATTGATGCTTCAACAAGGACCCAGATAATAAGCGGAATAGGTGAAATCAAAGAAATGTCCACTGAGACATTTGATGCCAAGTTCCAAGAGGTTGAAGGCAAACAAAAGGTTAAAGGTGCATTCCCTCTTTCAGATACTTGGATTAAGGTGGAAGAGATGGGAAAGGGATGGGGAAAGACAACAGTGACAGTTAGAGCAGGTTTGGAGGAAGCTGCTGCCTACTTCTGGGATTTTGAGAGCAGAGTCCATCAAGAAACAACAGGAGATGTTGAGAGGGTAGTTGAGGAGAAGAAGGGTACATGGGAAGTGGTTGTGAGGAGAAGGCAGAAATTGGAGTCGCAACATGGTGGAATACATAGAGATAGGGAGTTCTGGAATGTGATGAAGCTGCACAAGATGGGTGAAGAAATCATTGTCATTATAATGGAACCCCTCGGCGAAAAGACTGAAGAGGAGACTGGGTTGTTGCCAATTGGAGGTATCATTCGTTCTTTGTCATCAAAATTGTCTACAAAGACAAAAACCACCAAGTCTCGAAAGTCTACACAGCAAGTAACAATAAGATTCACAAAAATGGGAGAGAAGGCAACCAAGGTAGAATTTGTCACCGAGGTAGAGCTTGGGAAAAGCTTGAGTGTGGAGGCAACAAGATCAACTCTGGAGAGGCACCTAGACGAGGCTGCTGAAGCACAACGATACTTTATTGACCTTGTCCCTTTAAAGGAGATGTCTAAGCAAGTTGGCGAGGCCTTGGGTGCTGATTTGGTTTGGGATGGAGGACAACTTGGAGGAGCACACTCAAGGAAGGACAAGGAGAGACATGTTGAGGAGGTCTGCAATGAGAATGTCGCTTTGAGAGAGGTTATGAAAAAGTACCCTTGGTTTGTCACTTTGCTGAAGAGGGCAAGGCTTTGTGAGTATAACTTCAACAGTTCAGTGTCTACCAAGCTTGAGTGTGTGGAGGAGAAGGAAGCAAGAGTGATTGGGAACAACTTGATGCCTTGTTTGAAGAGCAGGAAGGTGATGGAGGCTGGGGTAGATATGTGGAGATTGCAGAACAGGGCTGTTGGGGAGCTGTTTGAGGAGTTTCCATGGATGGAGGGCATGTTTGTGGAGATAGGGAAGGGTGTGGTGAAATCAGCACCTTGGGGGTTGCTTTTCAGAGTTACTGTTGGTGCTGTTACCTCTATCTTTGATTTGCTCACTGATGTGTATGTGACGTACATGTTTTGGAGCGATAAGAAGTTTGGGTACTTTAAAGCATCTTTGGCAAGTTTGATGGTTTCAATTGGGATTCAGATGCTTGTAGTTTGGGGACAGAATAAGAAGTTAGGGGTGAAGAGGGTGCTAAGGGAGTGGTTTCCTATTTTGATTGGGTT
>BRYA01000341.1:4337-15980 GCA_030267965.1 Triparma columacea
AGCAAAAAATACAAAGCTTCAACGCGCCCTCCCGCGACTCTCCTTCTCTCTCCTAGAGTATCAAATTATCCTTTCTCTCTTCTGCCGCTCAACGCACAACTCACC
Organism: Triparma columacea; assembly: GCA_030267965.1. Lineage (NCBI taxonomy): Eukaryota > Bolidophyceae > Parmales > Triparmaceae > Triparma > Triparma columacea. The sequence goes on from BRYA01000341.1 coordinate 4,443, forward strand.
TCGTCCGGCGTCATCATGACCATATTCAGAGTCTGCGGTAATGGCGATTATGGTGTTTGTTATGTTAGTCAACATGAAAAGATTTCAACGCGTGCTCCTCGTTTCTGTGTAGCATATCAAGCGCTCCACGCGGTCGACGGAGATGGAACCCATGCGGCCGCCACAGAAGCGCCCAATGCGGTCGCCGCAGACAGAACCCACGCGGTCGCCGCAGACGGAACCCATGCGGTTGCCGCAGAAGTGCCCCATGCGGTCGCCGCAGAAGCGCCCCATGCGGTCGCCGCAGACGGAACCCATGCGGTCGCAGGAGATGGATCCCATGCAGTCGCCGCAGACCGGCGCGCGTGCATGCGCCGCGGCCTCCGCCCGTCGAGCTCGACGCCGAGGGCCAGGCCCNNNNTGGTGTTTGTTATGTTAGTCAACATGAAAAGATTTCAACGCGTGCCCCTCGATTCCGTGTAGCATATCAAGCGCCCCACGCGGTCGCCGCAGACGGAACCCATGCGGTCGCCGCAGAAGCGCCCCATGCGGTCGCCGCAGAGGGAACCCATGCGGTCGCCGCAGACGGAACCCATGCGGTCGCCGCAGACGGAACTCATGCAGTCGCCGCAGACGGAACCCATGGGGACGTAGGAGATGGATCCCATGCGGTCGCCGCAGACTGGCACACGCGCGCGTGCGCTGCGGCCGCCGCCCGTTGAGCTCGACGCCGAGGGCCAGGCCCTCCGCGAACGGCTCCGCGCGTTCCGCACGCAGGCGGTGAGAAAAACTACAAGGGTCTCCCCCCCTGCGACTCCCTGAATCGAACTTACCTCGGTCTTGTCCAGCGTCCTCATGAGAGCTTTTAGATTTAGAGACTGTGAAGGGGACAACACAACACCATTGCAAAAGTGAGCAAAAAATACAAAGCTTCAGCGCGCCCTCCCGCGACTCTCCTTCTCTCTCCTAGAGGATCAAATTGTCCTTTCTCTCTTCTGCCGCTCAACGCACAACTCACCTCGTCCGGCGTCCTCGTGACCATATTCAGAGTCTGCGGTGATGGCGATTATGGCGCTTGTTAGTCAACATGAAAAGATTTCAACGCGTGCCCCTCGACTCCGTGTAGAATATCAAGGGTCTCCCCCCCTACAACCCCCTGAAACGAACTTACCTTGGTCCCGTCCAGTGTCCTCGTGAGAGCTTTTAGAGACTGCGAAGGGCACAACACATACATTGCAAAAGTGAGAACAAATTACAAAGTTTCAACGCGTCCTCCCGCGACTTTCCCGCTCTCTCCTAGAGTATTACAATGAAATTTCTCTCTTCCAGCTCTCAACACACAACTCACCTCGTCCGGCGTCCGCGTGATTGGGACCTGGGGGGAGCTTGGAGGCAGCGTCGGTCTTGCCGGCATCATTCATGACACCAGCATCTGCGTTTACCTGGCCCTCGGCGTTGATATCGAGATTATAGAGTGGGTCGTCATTGCGTGCAACCTTGAGCTCCCTGTCTTTGTCAGTCATACATTCAACCACTTCTCCTCCTTCATGATCTCTATCAGTTGTGTCCATGGTTTCATTGTTATTGATGTCGCTTTTTAAAAGATTACTCTCAATGTCGTCCACGGTGTTGTTGCAACCAGCGTCCAACCTGTTGGGATCGTGACTAGTGGCGATGGTGTTCATGGTTTTGGGCAGAAGCTGAGCTTTGTGTGGAGGTCGGCAGGCGACTGATAATACGGTCTAGCAAGCTTCTCGGTCTTTGAGGCGTGTAAACTGCCTTCAATCGAGAGGGGAACTTCGAGCGACCAGTTGAGAGTCTTCAAAATTCCTGTAGGAGGGATAGTCGCAGAGAACTTTGGTTCCTGCAGAAGCTGCGAAATATTCGCCGCCCGCCCTTCCGACCACACGTAGGTAGAACTTGACGAGGCTGAATCCGACTAGTACGACGACGGTACCAAAGAGGTGATTTAAGGGGTCAACAGGCGATGGTTGAAGCACTGAGGAGGGGATGGAAGGAGGGACTTACGGGCGTTAGTTTGACGTACGGGTGATAGTAAGAATTCGGACGCAGCAGAATTTTGAAGGAGTGGTATATCTTTCGATTGAGAGTAGCGGGGTAAACACTCATCAATCAATCCCAAATCAAAACTGGCGAACAAAGGCTTGAACTTTGTACGTTTGAAGTGCAGTTGGTGGGTGCATGTTATCATCACGATAAGGCCCATAAAACCCCTCAATATACCACTCCGACTCAACGTAAAGCCTTTTCGCCCCTCTCTTCACATTCTCACCAACCAAATGAGGACTAAATTGCTGTTAGGGTTATTCATCGGATCATAACACTAGATGATTATACGTTACAGGACTAAATTGCTTGTGCTCACGACGTTGGCCGGGAGTGGTGTGAGCTAGTATTATGCTTCAGTCGACACTTAAAGCCGTCAAACTCTATTTTCTGAGTGTTGTATTGTATTATCGATCTTCTTGTCGCAACGAATACGACAATGCGATGTAAATGAGATTGGTTTATTCAGAAATTGTTTTGAGGGTTTTGGAGACTTTGGGGTTAAAGTTTATTTAACATATAATCATCTAGTGTTATGATCCGATTCTTTCTCTCCGATTGATTCGATTCTATCTGACGGGTTAAAGTTTATAGTTCACACCCTTTCAAGGAACAACAGCAACAACTTTTACTTTCCCCTCCATGCCTTCTCCTCCCCCTCCCCTCCTCTTGACGTTCAAGCCCCACCTTATCAGCCCGTAGCAAACACCAAGCCCAACAATGCACGCCAAGTACGCCTCCAAGTTCCTTGTGACGCTTACCCTTATCAAGTCCTCTCCTTTGAGGCAGTTCGTGCTGCTCTTTGTCGGGATGGGGTCGTAAACTTCCCATATTTCGACGCAAGGAACGAACGCCTCGGTGCCCTCGACGACTGTGCTATTTCCAACGCCCTCCCCGAACTCCGAGAATGCCTTGACCAACCCTAGAGTGAACTGAACGTAGTTCAACACCGAGAAGGCAGAGCTGAAGCCGAGAAGCCAAAAGGCCGCCCCAGGAGCGTGGCTCTCCTCTACCCCCTTCTTCCACCCCTCCTCCCTCTTCACGTCCTTCCTAAGCACATACGCAGTAATGAGTTTCGTTGCGACTGCAAAGAATCCCATAATTTTGACGAAACCTAACCCCGTCGACAGCCCGTCCGCCCTCACGTATCCGTAGAAGCTCCTCCAGCAGCCCCCGGCGAGGAAGAAATCGACTATAGAGTCCATCTCGCTCTCGTAGCTGACAAGCTCTACGCCCACAATCAGAATGATGTCGATAGGGAGAACAAAATAGAGCACGGCCCTCTTTCCAAAAGCTTCGAAGCCACCGCCAACCAAAGCCCCGATCCCGAAGAAAAGCAGGCCCAGTCCAACAACGCCGACGTCGATGCCGCCCAACCACGACAGCCAGCTCAGCGTGGCGTCAATCCTCGCGAACTTTTCACACGCACTGTCCTTGGGGCATCCGACTTCCCCCGGCTCCCTGGCATGCACGGCAGCGAGGCTCGCACACAATTTGTAATCATAGTCTCCCTCTAGGCAATTCAACGTCCCCTCAAGCCCTGAACACTGGCCGTAGAGGCAAAGGGTTCCGTCGTCACACGTTCCAACGCCGTAACCTGAGCAGGACTTCGCGTAGTTCTCTGGGCAAGCCTCCGGTGTCTTACCCTGGCCGCAGAAGGAGTGCGGAGGACATGGCGTTTGTGTCATGCTGGTGCTTCCAGCGGGACAATACCAGCCCTCCTTACATTCCCCGCTACAATCCTCAGTCACGAGGCTGTATTCGGTTCCGAACCTGTGATGAGCGAGGATGCGAACCGCGGCAATTAGATAGGTATTGCAGGATTCGCTACGCTCCGTCTTGTGTCCCAAGATGCGAACCGCGGCAATTAGGTAGGTATTGAAGGATTCGCTACACTCCGTCTTGTGTCCTCCTCGCCCCACCCCCTCACCTCCCCGCCGGACAGTCCCTGCACTGGCCATCCCACGATCTTAACCACATTCCCAGCGGACAGCCTCCAGAAGGTGACGTTGAGCCTGCAGGATGTAGGGCAGCGTCAGAATGTTGTTGCTTTGCTTTGCTCCTCCCACGCCCGCGCCTCACCTGCATCGCATATAAACCCCACATCGCAAGGGCCCGTACACTCGTCACTTTCGAGGCCTTCAGTTGAACCGTATCTTCCTGCAGGGCATAACGTGCAGTTTGCAACCCCCCCGTTTTGATCATTGTCTGAGTATTTCCCTAACCCGCAAAGTTTACAAGATGACGACCCCTCCCCGCTATACCATCCATTCCCGCAGACCGCACAATCTTTCTCCGAATCGTGATTAAAACGATTTACCCCCCGGTCTGATATAGCCTTCCCGCCTGCGCACTTAATACACTCACCAGAACCAATTTCGTTGGTATACTTCCCCTCTTCGCAAACGCTGCAAGTAGCGGACCCGCTCGCTGAGTAAGTGCCCTCGACGCAAGCTTCACAAACAGTGCTGTTTGTCGCGGCGACTGATGAGCTGTTGAAACCAGCAGGACAAGCTTTGCACAAATCTCCGTCGTCTTCAGAAAAGAAACCTGCCCTGCACTTGTCACATTCGTAGTTATTGATGTTTGACCCCAATATGCTCCCATAGGTAGGCAAGAGTGCTTTCTTCTTTGCGTTTCCATCGTAGCCACTTGGGCAAATCGCCAAGACCTCGATCTCTCCCTTTTCACCATTGTCCAGAGCAGTTGGCGTGTTTCCCAAAAAGGATGTACCGAGTAACCTCACTGATGCACCAGTTCGCACGTAAATTGCCCCCCCCCTACTCCCCGTAGTCGCACGATTGTCCACGAACTTGCAAATCTTGATTACAATATCTGAATCAAAACTGACATCGACTCCAGCGCCATACTCTCCAACCCCCTCTTTCAACTCTAAAGACCTTAACTCCAGAGTACTGTTTGCAACCGTCAATAGTTTTCTCTGATTGGCCCCCGTTATTACGCACACGGGATCCCCTTCATCCTTCTCACATTTCACCTCGAGCTCCACTCTCCCGAAGACATCAATGAGTACACTGGAAGAATGTGCGCATCTTTTCGCGTCATCTTCGCATCCATTTATGCCTTCGTCAACTACGACACTGTCACTGGAACCACCAACAGATGAGTCAAGCTGAAGCCAAGTAGCTGTAAAATTTGATCTCGATAACAGTCTTGGTAGTACCAACATAGTAGATCCGCTCGCAACGAGGCCATTCAATGACGACCATATGATGAGAAGGATGCGTCGGCTACGGGGCATCATCCTTTACCGTGATATTGCCACTAGGACCTTAGGGTGCTCGTATTTTGGGAATCAAGGGTTACAATCCTGGTAAAAAGTACCTGGCTGGTAAATTTATCGTAGGAGTAACTTAAGATAAGCGTTTTAACCCATTTCGCTTATTGACGGGTACAACACTTCGCAAATGCTTGCAGGGACGGAAACGTACCTTGAGGTGCCACGCAAGGGACTTGTATATGTTAACGAGAGTTCAGAGAAAAAAAATCAAAAGGGAATTTTTGTTCCTTTAGTTTTCTTTCATTTTATAACCCAAATTCACTAATTTTCTTCGCCGCTCTTGATGTACCTGACGTTCAAGCTTGCATTGGGTACAAGTCCTGCGTCCTCCAACGTTTCTTCCATCTCTGTGTACGCCTTGTTAGGGAATGCTGTCCTCAGTTCGAACTTTGCCGGGGCCACCTTTTCGCTGTCGATGTGCTGCACCAAATCTCCCACGGTATCCTTGTATCCCAACTTGACAATTAGAGTCTTAGTTTTTCCTGCGACGAGCAAAGTATACAAAGGTTGGTACAAGTGTCGGATCATCTTGGCAATTGTTTCCCCCCCTCTTTTGCTCATTCTTACCTCCTCCGGCGTCCATCTTGACTCTGAGGGTGGTGATGGGATGATCCTGCTCTTCTTCTTTTCCCTCCTCTTCGGCTCCTTCCGATGCGTCGTTAGTCAGTCTGTCCCCTCCAGCCCCGATTTTCCTCCTGAGGCTGCTGTTCAGCTTTTGGACCGCCTTGGTTTCGACGAGGACCACTTGGTCCCCCTCCTTGTTGCTCCCCATATTACTGGTGCCAGCTTCCCTCATTCTCTTCTCGGCGGCCTCTGCGGCGGCCTTCTTTTTATCCTCCACCGAAACTCCACGCCTTCCTCCAGTTTGTTCGCCCGCTTCCTCCTCTTTTCCCTCCTCGCCGCCCTTCTTCCCCCCCTCCATGCGCTCTTTGATGCCCTTCCTGATGTCGAAGACGTCGCCTCCTCCCCCGACGATCTTTTCGGGCAGACGCTCGAGGAACTCATTAGCGCTCATGGGCTGAAAGTTAGCCTCGCCGAGATTCGCCAGCCCCTTGATCTTTGACCCTGCGGCTCCGTAAACCAGAGAGTTGCCCTCTCCCTTGAATACGTTCTTTTCGCCGCTGTGGCTCTCCCTTCGGTCATGCAGATCGAGTTTGACTCCGTTGGGGAATTCCGCCTTGAACTCTGCAGGAAAGAAGCCATCCATGATGTCGGCGACAAACTTGATGCAAAGCTTGTCATCCCACTTCCTAATCTTTTCCCTCCTTACCACGATTCCATCGGAGAAGAGGCAAATTGGCACCCCGTCGGCGTAGGCAAGTTTTGCGTGTTTTCCCTTGGTGACGATTTTAGCCTTGTCCGCCTGAATCATGCTGTTCAATTCCTTCACCCTCTGGACGAAAATGTCCCTGTCGAAGGCTAGCATTGGCTCCTCCTCCTTCTCCAATCCCTTTTCCTCTTCCCACGCGACTTTCCCTTCTTCTTGCTGCCCCTCATTTGGCTCGTTGTGCTGTTGATCGTCCCCCTCATACTCCTTTCTCTTTTCGAGGAGTTTCTTGTTGTTCTCGTCGTGACCCACCCAGACGAGGCCGTAGTCGCTAAGGAACTTTTCCATGTCTGCGATCTGTCCCCTCAGCTGGTCGTTCTCTTCTGCAAGGTGAGTAAGGGCTTCGGCGGTCTTGTTTGCCTTCGCCGATTCCACGGCCTCCTGCAGGGCGGAAACTTTCTTCCTCAGCTTTGCCATGGTAGCGTCCTTTTTGCTGTTCTCGTCCTTCAGCCTCCTTGTAGTCATCTCGAGCATGGTCAGTCTGCCTGTCATTGCTGTCAAAAGTTCATCCTTGGATTTATCTTTGTTGTTGCTGCTGCTACCCGACTTGTTGCTGAGCCTCACCCTAGGTGATTTTTTCCTCTGACCTCCCCCAACGTCGTTGCTAGAGAGGCCTCTGGGGGTCGGCCTAGCGTTACTCATGTTGCTCATGTTGCTCATGTTGCTCATGTTGCTCATGTTGCTCGCCACGGACGACACGCTGCAGTCGTCGCTGTCGTTTCCGTCCAGCTTCTCTTCCGACCCGCTCCCCCTCCTCCTCCTCCCCCTCCCTCCTCCCGCTGCCCTGCCCCCGGCCCCTCCTCCAATACCCTCCCTCTTCATGCCTGAGAAGATTTCGTCCATCATTCTTGACTCAAGGGAGTGCTTGTCAGCGACCCTGGATGGTAGGTGGAGGGTAAGGTGAGGGGAGGGTCAGGTGAGCAACCGAAGCAGTATAACACAGCAATAGCTCGTCAAAAATATGCCAAATTCGTGCTGCGCCTGTGATACCGACACTCTCTCTACCGTCTTGATCTTTCCCCTCCTCACGCCCCCCCCCCCTTCCCACCTCCTTCTTCACCCTTACCTTTCACCCCCTTCCTCCCCAACCTCCTCCCCTGCCTCGTCAGCGCCTTCCAACATCCTCCTCCTGGCGCGATTCAGATCTAGCTTCGGGGCCCTGTCTACCATCATGGAGGGTTTGTACTTGGGCTGGGCGTTTAGGGCATCCTCCAAATGTTTCGGCAGGGACATTTTTCTTCGGTTGTTATTTGGGCGGTTTTCCTTCTCAAATACTGGACGGGGCTGCGAAATCGGGGTGGACAAAAGGCGATATGTCAGTTTCTTACCCGTTTCAAAAGAAATGTCATCCCTTGTCCCAAAAATTAGACTTGGACCCTCTCGGCCACCCCCCCCCCTCAACCCCTCCCCCAACCCCTCCCAACACCCGCCCCCCTACCGCTCTCCAATCCCGCGGCACCTTACCATACTCTTATGCACTGTGTTGAAGTCTTCTGTAAATTTCTTGGGAAACTGCGGAGAGCTAAAGCAAGATTAAAAGGGCCTTAAAATAATTCAGGCTGGAATTAAAGAGCAACGACTTTTCGACGATTAACTTCCCAGGGGCCCCAACCCAAAACTTCTTGCCTCTTCCTGACGCCACATTCAGGAATTGTCTCCCCCCTCGATTGCTTAACTGCTCTAACTGTCAGGCGACGTTAACGCACCCTCCCAAACCTGCTTAAGGACTGAGGATGGAAGCCCAAAAAGACGAACCCCCCACGGAGGTTCCAATGGAGGAGCCCCCTGTGGAGAGCCAGGAGGAGAACCTTGGGGACTCCGGGATTGAGTTCGAGGATGAAGATGCTTACTTGCACCAGGACCCCGACGAGGCCATCGAGGAGTTTGCCCAGAACCCCATGATGGACCGAGTCCAACAGGCTCTGTTCGACCAGCTCAAGAAAACCCATGACAGGGTCATGCATGAGCTGCTCGACAAGGAGGCTGGCGTTGCGAAGGTCAAGGCTGAGAGGGAGGAGTGCGGAGTGCAGCTTTACGGGATGCAGCAGCAGTTGGCCAAGCTTCAGATGACTTTGGAACAAGCCCATGCCAAGTTCAACGACATAGCTGATGACAAGGGGTCGGACGAGACGGACATCACCTCGCTAAAGGAGGGTCACCTGGCGGAGAAAGCTGCACTTACAGAAATCAGCAAGCAGGTTGTAAAGAATCAGGTGAGGGGAGGGGAGGGGGGCGAGAAGGGCAGCGGAACGAGCCTCGGAAGGGGTTGCATTGGTCGGCGCGGAGCCCTGCTCGAAGGTTATGGCTAACCCCTTCCCCCTCCCCACTACTACGCATTTAAAGTCCGAGCTAGATGCCCTCAATGAGACCATCCGTCAGGTCAAGGCTTACAATGAGGAGATGAAGGGCGAGATCGCCGTGACCCGCAGGGCCACCTACAAGGCCGAGGAAAACGTCAAGGAGCTCGAGTCCGCGAAAGAGGGGCAGGACCTTTATATAGACTCTCTTAACGAGCGCATCAAGAAGCTTCAGGGTGATATTTCCCTTTCCGAAGCCCAGCTGGAGGCTCAGCTAAAGCAGACAGACGAGGCTAAGGAGATGCTCGCAGAGACCGGCGCCGAGATGGAGCTCATCGCCTTCGAAAAGAAGCAGCTCATGCAGCAGTGGAAGTCATCTGTGATTGCCCTCACCAGGCGCGACGAGGCCCTGGCTGCTGCCCAGAAAGCCCTCAAGGACGCTCAGACGTCTACCAAGGACTACGATACCGAGATTGACGGCCTCAAGCGCGAGATCCTAAAGTCCCAGGCAAAGAACGAGACCTATGTGAACGTCAAGGACAGGCTGGAGGTGAGCGAGAAAGGTTTGGGTTGGGAGTACGACGTGTCTTGTTGCCAACACCCTTCGGTCCCCCCTTCCCCTCTCCTCCCCTTCCCCCCCAATCACAGGCTGAGGCCAAGTACATTGACGAAAATATTGCCAGCATTCGTGCCGAACGCGAGGCCATTTCGGCCCGCTTTACCATGCTCCAGAGGTCGATGAAGTCAACCCTCGAGGAGGAGGTCAAGGTGAAGGCCAAGGGTGTCACCATTGGCAAGGAGCTGGGCTCGGTCAAGCAGAACATCGCCATTGCCGTCAGGGAGCGCCACGCCTTCGAGGAGTTCATCCAAACCAACCGGCACGAGCAGCTCACTTCCTCCAAGGCTACCAAGAACCTCGCGAAGATGGAGAAAGCCATCATCGCCAAGGTCCACGAGAAGGAGATCGAGGCGTCTGAGATCAACAACGAGATGGCCAGGATCAAGGTGGATACCTTGAACACTGAAGCCCACAATGTGCAGTTGAGGGAGACACTCACCAAGTGCGCTGTGGAGCTGCAGGAGAAGGACAAGCTGATTGAGAAGTACCAGATGGAGATCAGGCAGAGGAACGACGAGATTGAGAAGAAGATGTACAGGGTGGACAGGCTCAACAGGAAGTACGAGAAGATGCTTGACGGAGTCGAGGACGAGGAGAGTATGGGGCCCCTGGAGGCTTCCATAAAGAGCATAAACAAGGAGATTGACAATGAGGACGAAAAGGCAGAGACGCTGCAGAGGTGAGGAGGGGGCAGTCAGCTAACTTTGAGCGAAGCGAGCCTCGGAAAGGGTTGCCTTAGTGGTACAAAGGTCCTCCCTCCCGAATTTTTCTCTTCCCCTTATATAATCCGACTAATCCCTTCGCGATTCGATACGCTTCTCTCGTCGCAGGATGTGGCTCCGGGACCAAACGGCCTTGGTCAACACCACGGCGGAAACGGACGAGATAACCGAGAAGAACAACGAGTACAGAGCCCGGGTCAACATTATGTCCTCCAAGAGGGTCAGGCTGCTGCAGGACATCAACACGAACGAGGCGGAGCTCAAGGCCCTGAAGGCCAACATCCAGGTCCTGCACTCTGACATGAGCAGGCTGAACGACCTGATCGGCAAGAACACGAAGCTCCACGACGAGCTGAAGAACAGCAACTTTGTCGTCGAGAAGGAGTTCATCCAGGAGCTCAAGGAGCTCGAAGGGGAGGCCGTGCAGATGGAGGGCAAAATCTCAGAAATCAAAGCGGCCAAGAACCAAATTTTGGATGAGATAGTCGAGGCGGAGAGGCAGATTTTGCTGTGGGAGAAGAAGATTCAACTGGAGAAGGAGACCCAGGTCACCCTGGACCCCACCGCCACCAACAATGAGGTGAATGGCATGGAGAGGGAGATCAACAGCATGCAGCACCGCTTGAACGCGCTGCTGAGGGAGCAGGAGAAGATGATCAAGGAGATGGAGAGGGCCGTGCACAAGAGGGAGGACATCGCTGTAAAGCACAGGAATGGGATCAAGGAGATCACCCCCGGGACGGAGATCCTGACCAAAGCGAGCATGAAGAAGAAGATTCTGGGTTTGAAAAAGGGGCTAAAGCAGGCCAACAGGGAGACCGCGCAATACGCCGCAGCAGCTGCCGAGAGGCAGAGCCAGCTTCAGCAGGTTACCGCAGAACTAGAGATGGCCACGTCCAATTACTCTGCTCTCGAGTCCTCTAGCAACTCGCTGCAGGACGAGATCAACGTTAGCTTGTACGAGAAGCAGAAACTACAGGCCGCCCTTGAAAGGAAGAACAGACTCGTGATGAAGTTCCAGGCCCTGGAGAATGGGAGGATGGAGAGGGTCAACGTGGAGGAGGAGCAGTTTGTCATTGAAAAGAGGCACATGGTTTCGGTGGCAAACAGTAAGAAGGTTAAGGCCATCATCGAACATGTTAGGAGCAAGTTCCCGCATTTGGATCAGGTGCTCGAGAGGGTCAGTCATCTGGCGGATGTGGAGACCGAGTAGTGTGGATGGATGG